>JAADVK010001076.1:0-12196 GCA_023334975.1 Globisporangium sylvaticum | reverse complement strand
GGCGGTGTCGCGGTCGGTGTCGACGGCAAGGTGGACCTGAGCAAGAACGGAGGTAACAAAGCCGAAGTGAAGTGGGACATGAGCGTTGGCGGGTATGGGGTCCCTAAGGGAAGCAAACACGACGACTCCAGTGTTGACTCGTCAGACGAGGAGGGTAAGAGTGGCGGTGCCGACTCCAGCGTTGATTCCTCGGACGCAGAGAGCAAAGCTCCTTCCTCGAACTATGATGGCGCGAAGCAATCTTACGGAGATGCGAAGCAATCGTACGGTCGCAGCCTTCGATTCGTGTAAGCATTAGCTTGGTTTGAACAGACCTTGTGCGATTGCATTTGAAGATTCAATGTACGAAAGAAAACATGTTCATTTAAAAAATATACATTTGTTCATTGTACGCTATGAGTCTGTGCGTCACTGCAAACTATCCGGAATACTCGCGGCAATTTTGTTCAAGTAGTTTGTTGGTGAGCTGTGGAGTGTCAATTGTCTGCTTTGGAGCTGCTGAGAACCATTGCGCACTGGAAACTACAATAGAGCCATTCATTGCCATTTCCCGGAGAGCTGATGAGATGCGGTGGTGCTGAGTTTCCGGTGAGTCCTTCGGGATCAATCTCAGACTCGGGCGTGGTCCGCTCCTGCACAACAAAGTCAAGTGTTTCTGGAGTGAGCTCTGCATCTGTGAAATAGCACTCGACTGTGGAAAGGTAGGCATGGACGCGTGCGCGTTTAGTGTGACTGAATCCCAGAGCTTTTTGTTGGGCGTTTGATACCAGCAAACCATACCATAGCTGCGCTACAGGCGCCTCTTCGCTCCGCGGATAACAGCCACTATCGCCCAAACGTCTGGCGAAAGAGAGCCTATCACGACTCAAGCAGACCTTGCCAGCGTCTCGGAGATATCAGTAACGATGCAGTGCACAACGGCACTTAAGTCAAGCTTCATCTTCGCCTGTGCTTGGAGCTCTTGTAGCTGTCGCGCCTTTTCTTGTTGGGCAGCACTTGGTGCTGATGGTCTCACTCGCGGTTGGATGGCACGTGGAGCTGCTGCCGACGATATTTGTTGTTGGGTACCACTCGGAACTGCTGACATCAATCGCTGCTGGTTGGCGCTTGGAGCAGCTGACCTCGCTCGCTGTTGGGCTGTGTTTGGTGCTGCTGCAATCAATCGCTGTCGGGCGGCACCTGGAGCTGCAGGCATCAACCGCGGCCTTTTCTGCGCTGGAGGTGCTGGTACCCGATCCTCTTCATCGTCGTCCTGGGAGCTGGGATCTTCATCTTCGTCAGAGTCGGAGTCAAAATCCACCAATGCGCTGACGAGTGGACGACCCAGCGAGCCGAACAGACCCATGGCCGCGGCAACAACAACGAAGTCCATGTCGTCGTCGTCGAAGAGCATCGTTGCCAGGAGGAGTTGTTGAGCGCGAGCAGTGGTCACTAACCGCGCAGAATACGCTCTGCTCAATGAGCCAATGGTCATTCCTCCAGTTGTCTAGCGCGCGCTTGCTGCTTCTTTGTCTTGCGCGAGTTGCTGTTGCTCAAAAATGAAGTTGGCTTGGGCTGGAAATGGATGATGGTTTTTGGCGGGAATTCATGTTGCGCTTAGTCGATATTTTGTGCTATGGCTGCACTCCTCAAAATTTGAAACGCAACTCATATCTGACAACTGATATCTTGCTGCTTTCAACTTCCCTCACTAATCACGAGAAAAATACGCAGCTCGTATGAATCCAAAGCAAGCGCGATCACGTACATACCACCACACAATCCCAACCATCGCTTTACCATTTCGCCTTGCAGCACGGGTCCTTCGACTGCTTGGAGCACAACCGGGCGAGCGCACAGGGTGGGATCGCATGCTTCTTTCGCATGTCGTCGATGATCAGATCGATCCGGATGCCCGAGTTGTAGTCGTTCATGCTGAACGAACCGCCACTACCGCTAGTGCTGCTGCTGCTGTCTCCAACAGTGAGGTCGCTCGTTGCATCGTCAGTCTTGCGGAAAGAGATTGGAGCTGTTCCTCCAGCGTGGTGCAGCGCGACAACAGTGTTGTCTTTCTGGCTCAGCACGGGCGATCCTGACGACCCTGGAAGCGTGTCGGCGGTGTAAAACACGTTCGGGTTGGCGGGCTTGTTCACTGAAGAGCTGATGTTGCCCGACGAAGAACCCGAGCCAGACGACGGCAAAGAGGCAGCAGTGGAAGACACTTGTGGCCCTGGGAGCACGCGGATGACTGCAGGACGGCCATCTTTCGTTGCTGCGATCTCCTTCGGCTCTCCATTCGGATGCTGCGGGATGTAAATCGACTCGCCATCTTGCGGTCCCGTGGCTCGCAACTGCAGGTACCCGTACTTCCAAGAGAGATCCACACTGGAGTCGTTTGGGTCAATGCGAAGCAACGCGTAGTCCAGCGCTGGGTTCGCGGCGATAACCGTCACCTTCGTCGCCTCAATCACGCCCGCCGGTTCACCGAGTGTACCGGATTCTCGACACTTTTTCGTCTCCGCCATGAAGTTCACCGTCGCAGAGCTCACCGTTCCGCTTGGAGTCATATCAGAAGAAGAAGACCCAGAAGACGAAGTTGACGATGCGGACGAAGAATCTGATGAACCTGTTGAAGACGAACAACCACCAAACAAGCAGTGAAAGCCTCTCCAGCTCAGTCCTTCTCTTCCAGCTTCACCCTGCTGCCCTTGCTGCTGCTGCGAACGAGTAATGACACCTCCAGAGCTTGACATGGGCAAATCTGCGAGGCAGTGGTAGTTCGTCATCAGGTGGTTGCCTCTGCCCACGAGCCACCCCGTGCAGTAGTATCCAAGGTTACTTCTAGCGCGAGGTGGCGGCTCCCTGGTTGGAAACGAGATATCACTGTTGCGGAGTTTGGTCGTCGTCATCATCGAAGAAGAAGAAAGGTCGCCCTGATTCGGTCGACGGAACAGCAGCCGCACGACGGACTTCGCCTTCTCGTACATCTTCGGCGCGCTCTTCTTGAAACACACGGCCTCTTTCAGTTCACTCGAGCTGTCCACGGTGCTCTCCATCATCGCAGGCAAGACGCCACCAGCTGGATCCTCATTGCTGCCACTCGCCAAGCTGACAGTGCTGCCACTGCCGCTCGATGAACTGGGGAACAGAGGAAACGCGAACACGTACGAGTCGATGAGAATCACTGACTTCACGCGCGCTTGTTTCGGCAACGGCAGCATCAGCGTCATCATGCTCGGGAAGTACTCGACCGTCACCATGTTGCCCTGCGCCAGGAACGGATGGTCCCAGAAGCTCGACACGTTCTGCCACGCAGTCTCCGCGAAGCTCGCATTCTCGGGAGTGATGAAGATGGTTTTGTTGGGTGTGCCTCGGTTGCCTCGAATCGCGATCTTGTCGCCACGCAAGAGGTGGCATTCGCGAATGTTGACCGCGATCCACAGTGCGCTGGGCTGTTGGATCTGCAGCACCTGCGGCGTTTGTTGCTTCCGGAAGATCGTGGCGGGGCCGGCAGTGGCGCTTCCGTCGCTCTGCTCTGCGAGCTCTGTGCGAAGCGGCTGGGTCGCTACAGTCAGCGCCAGAGCTTGGAGTGTTGCTGAAGCTGGCTCGTCGACCGTGTCCGCTAGCGCGTAGGCGCAGTAGCCACCGCTTTGGTTCAGGTACCGGTCGATGGGGAAGACGAAGAACGCCAGGAGCATCATCAGGAACGACTTCGCCACAGCGCCGAGGAGCATCTTTGAAGCGAGCGTAAAGTGACTTCCTCTTGTGTTCCTCGTTGAGAATTCAATTGTCACCGCAAGAAAATCCTTGAAGCGAACCTGTGCTCGTTAGATACCCGACCGTCAACAAGCAAGTCCTGGTTCAGTTTGCTCAGACCTCATGAGAAGAGGTTGGTTCTCCCAACTGCCGGATCGGATCTCCCTATCAAACTGCCGTGTTTTCACTTAATCGCATTGACCACCGGGGCTATCTTTCATGATGCTGATTGAAGCATTGGAGCAGGTGTTTGGAAGTCTTCCGCAACGCGCTGATTGCATATCACCATCAGGATCGACCCTGGGACCTGGCGCTGCTTGTCTCTGGATATCTGAGAGCAACGCGCTTCATTTCATTCATTCGCTTCACATGTGAAGCTTCGTGGCAAAGACGCGAATGGAGTGGCGCCACATGCCACTCCAGTGTTCACACGCTGCTGCTTGTATGGAATGGAAGCACCAAAGGGAACAGAATGCCAAGTGCTTGTCAAAGCACCGGGAGGCAAATCGAATGGCTAGAAAGGGAGATGGGGTGGAATCAGGAATGGCACGTAGCTTCCATCTTCTTTTTTTCCTCCATACAAACGCCGAGTGTAGAGATCAGGTCCATGCATCCAAGCAGCCAATGACGCAGCACATGACGTCATTCCCAGCAGCACTTTGCTGCCCACGAGCCATGCGTCAACCTTCGTGAACCCACAGGTCCACCACTGATAATAAATATCGAAGCAGCATGTGGATGGATGACTGGCACCCGCATCATCCAATCCCCACACATAGGCACGCCAAGATGGATCCGTCCGGTTTCCATTCGCCATTTCGCCATCAAGCCCGCCAGCGAGTGTCAAGACAGAGCAAGAAGGAGATCATCAATGATGACAGCGCCTCCAGTGTGCTCGCCCCGTGTCCACAGCCTCGCGGCGTCCGCGTACGCGCACTACGTCCAGTTCTCGCTGCAGGGCTGGCGCCTGGCGCTGCTGCTGCTCTGCTACGGCGTGCACGCGCTCGTGCTGCTCAGCATGCTACTGGTGTCGGCGTTCATGCTCGTGTTCGTCGTGCGCGAGGTGAGCGAGTTGGTGGCGCAGTTGCTGCGCAGGTGTATGGAGGTCGGCGCAGCGCTGCTGGGGATCGCGACCCACTCGCACGTCGGCACGACGGTGTACGCGCTCGCCAAGGTGCTCAGCAGCGGCGAGCTCTCCAGCATGCAGTGAGTGAGTGAGCGGATTGATTGTGTGCACGCAACAAGTTCAAGTTGCGACGTGCGCGTGGGGCGTTCCAGAGTGTATCCCAGATGGCGAATGTGGGTCCCCGATCCTTCATCCCATCTCGCCTATCAACCACAGAGTTCTGATTATGAGCAGATATGCTGAAAATGGGGATTTGAAGCGCAAGAAGCACTGACGAAGGGGCGGGCGGATCCGGTCTCAAGCGGCGCATCGGACACGCGGGGCGACCGGCCTATCACGCGCCATTCGCCATCAAGAATAGCAGGAGACGCGCTCCATGGTGACGCGCAGCAAGGAGTGCACCCGGCGCGCGCTCGTCTGTCTGCTCAACCTCGCGATCACGCTCGAGAGCCTCATCGCCGTGCTGGTGTTCGACCACTCAAGCCACAACAGCAACAAGCAGGACAGCGATGACAAACAGTACAACTCACTCATGACGCTCTGGATCCTGATGCAGTACGTGTCGTTCGGCGCGAGCATCGTGTTCGCCGTCGCCGTGTGGATCGCAAGGATCGCGCGCGCGCTCGTGCTGCTCTCGAACGCGCTCTTCTTCGCGCTCTACGGCCTCCAGTGGCTCGTGCTCGCGATCTGCACGTTCGCGGAGGGGCACTCGACCACGGGCACGGTGTTCGCGGCGCTGACGCTGCATCCGCTGCTGGGGTTCACGTTGAGTCGGTCGCTGGGCCGCGAGGCGCGTGAAGAGGCCGACCGGCAGGAGGCGCTTGAGATCACCCTCGAGCACGAAGTGAGCATGTACCACAGCGCGGAAGTGTGATGAAGCTGATGACAGCAAGACAGAAGGTACAGACAGGATGGAAGCAAAACTCGCAGGTGGAATGAGAACGCTGCGGATGTAAAGAGTAAGTGAACAAAGTACCAAGTAAGGATAACATTCATATTTATACGAATCCAGCTGAGCGCGTCTTGTCATCTTGGCGACATCGTTGCGAAGCAAGGAGCGCAATGCCAAAGTGAGCCTTGGTGCCGAGCCACGAGCGTTCGGTCCGTCCTGTATCGCTTGGCTCAAAGGAGCGCTGGCACGAGAGAAAGAGCGGCATTCGTCCATCCCACTCTGTTGAGGGTTCCGGGAGGTCCAATCCCACTCTGAGCAATACACCGTAATGCGGGACCTCCGCGCGCTTCGAGCAACGAGCTCATAGCGAAAGAGCTCGGAATTGCCAGCAGCGCTGCGCTCACAAAACTTCCCACATGCAGCAACTCAGACGCCTAAGTGACGATTGCGGCTACTGCGACCCGCCAGACAACACTTTGAAGATCGCGCTCGCTGTCCTGGGAGGCTTCGTCGCGCTCATCTGCTGCTGCGTCTGGCTGTCTCCGCAGCACAAGGACAAGCGAGCGCGCAAGAGGAAGGGAAGGAAGAGGAGAAAGGGTGGGGAGATCAATGACAATGAGGATGATCGCTACTCGATCCTCTCCGCCGTGTCCTCCGTCGCACCGTACTTCTGGACGCCGCTGGTCACGCCAAAGTAAGTTTGTACGAGGGTCTTCTATGTGATGTGTGGCGATGAACAGCTAACCTGTGAATGCTCCGCGTGTTTGATATTTGGACAGACCCACGCATCGACTCCGAGCCCACGCTTCGTTCGGGTAAGGGATTGTACCCAGGAAGATGCTACTCTTCGTGTTGTTTTGTTTCAAGCCACTTTACTAACCGAGATTGGTGGTTTATTTGTTCAGTAGACACGCGCGCAAAGGCGGCAGTATGTGTGTGTTGTGCGGCTTTGAGAACCTCAAGCAGTTTGACAAATGCAGCCTCTGCGCGACTGCGATCATCTCGGACGACGAGGCAAAGAAGAACGTGACAGCCGCAAAGAAACCCAGCAGACTTCGCCAGAAGCGAGCCTTGCGACGCAAGCAGTGGTTGCGTAAAGTGGACGTGAACGGCGAGCTCTACTGGTACCGCGAGGCGATCGCCAGTGAGGATAAGTTGGAGGCCGAGGCTGGAGTCAACACTTGGTTTGTGCCATTCTTCACAAATACTACAGACAAGGCGGATCAGCACGAGCTGGGATTGGCTTCACCGCCACCACTGACGAGAGAATCGCTCGCTGATTCGCTCAACAAGGATGCTATGGCAGGCCAGCTCGAGCTGATCGAAGTCACAACGGCGGACCCGGCGCGCGTTGCTGTGTCCAGTGATGAAGTAGGCAAGAGCGATAGAAACGCTATTAGCCAGGAGCTTCACGGGGCAATTCGCATGGCATCACAGGGTTTTCTGACCAAGTACGCGCATTTCGCGAAATCTGCGGAGAAATTGGTCGTCTCCGCCTCGGAGCAGCTCGTCAAGATCACTGTGACGCATGACGATGACAAGGAGCTGCTCGACGACTCGATGGAGCTGCTCGCCGCGATCCCGCGAGAAAGCGTGCGCTGCGTCATTGAGCTCCACTTCATTGGCCATGTTGGCGGTCGTCCGCATGAGCGATATGACGAATGGCTGGACCGCCTCGACTCTGCGTTAGTAACCAGCGGCGTTTTTCTTCCAGTAGGCACGAAGAAGAAATGCAAGAGCATGTACCTGAATGCAAACTCGCGCGAGGACATTGGCGACCACCACCTGCTCTACTTCTTCGCTGCGGGACGATTCATCGGTCGCGCCATGCTCGAGGGCTACACGATCGGCTTCCACTTGGCGCTACCACTCTTGAAGATCATGCTGGGAATGCCGCTCTCGCTCAGCGACTTGGAGTACACGGATCCAGCAGAGTACCGACGCCTGGTGAAAGTGCTGTCAGCTCAAGACGATGGCAGTGGTGGTGAGACTCAGGCGACATTATACTTCAGTATCGAAGAGCGACCAGGAAAGCACCAGGTCGTGAACTTGATCCCGAATGGACGTCAGGTTCCCGTGACGCCCGTGAACAAGCGCGAGTATGTGAATCGCGTGGTGCAGTACTCGCTCCTGGAGCGCGTGTCGAGTCAGCTGTTTGCGTTCCTGAGAGGCTTCCACGACGTCATCTCGCTGGAGCTGCTCGTGCTCTTTGATCCCGAGGAGCTCGACTACGTCCTCTGCCACTCAGATGAGCTGCTGGACATCCGAGATCGTTGAAAAATGAGCAGCCAGAGTTAGTTAGAAAAACATGTCAGTTTTGTTGAAATATGATACGTGCTGTGAATTAATCACCATCGTTTTTCAATGGTTGTACCGGGACTCCCTGAAGGCGAAACCCGGAATCGACCTCTGCAATCGACTCTTTAAAATCTGCGCGTTGGCGAAGGTCATATCTGTCACGATCTCCATAGATAACCCTTGTTGTATGGACCAGGTCCGTCGACGCTTTCGTCGCTCGATCATCACCACAGCAGCAGGCTGGCGTTCGTCCATAGGCAGCATCCTGAAGCTAGTCAGTGGAGTGACCTGCGGACGCTTGCTTTGTTCGGTACTGCGAGCAAAACCACCGGTAGTTCATGACTCTCGAAAAGGACGATGAAGAATTTGATTTCGAGGGTACTTACTGCGCTGGATTGTGGCGTCGTGAACATGGAGGTGTTGTGCGACTGCGTGGGGGTTAAGCTTGCTCTTCCGTCGCGGAACTGGACGATGCTTGCAGTTCTCCTACTAACTTGAGGTACTCTCGGATTTCCTCCACCGACTTGCCTTGGTTAATGAGCGCCAGAAGCAGTTCCTGGTTCCGAGTCGCTTGGCGCTCTTCACGTTCGAGGCGACGCTGCTCCCTCTCGAATGCGCGCTGGCGCTCTCGCTCCTCCCGCTCTACATCCAACCGGCGGTCCCCTACTTCTAGCTTGCGCTTGCGAGCTGGATTGGACTGCATTCTTCTTGCCGTAGCGTGCGCTTGTGGGAAATGAATCTGGGGGCTTACTTGTTCGGCACTGTCGGAACTCGATACTGCAGCGTCATCCTCCGCGGCAATGCCCGACTCGATGGTACTGGCCGCTTGGTTGTTCATATTTTCGACGGTACTGGCAGCATGCTCGTCTCCATTCTCGACAGTTGTCGCAGCTTGGCCGTCCGCTCGCTTTGCGGTGCGAGTGGTATGGGCGGCCACTTCCGCGCCAAACAGTTCCCTCATGCGCGCGAAATGCGGACAGCAGAGCTCCAGCTTCTCCGGGACCGACATGCCTTTCGCGATCTCCTTCTTGGAGAGGCGCAAGCCCGCCTCATACGACTCCATGGTCTTCCTGAATCGCTGCTTGTACGTGTTCCATCGCTGCTGCATGTTGGCAGCCGACAGACGCGGGAGGTTCGCTGTCTTGGAGTGGCGATGCAGGTGCTCGGCCATTTCGCGGAACGCCTGCAGCTTGGTGATCTTCTTCTTGTCGCCGCCGATCGTGGTCTTCTTGGCTTTCCCGTGGATGGCGGCGAAGTTGCGCGGGTTCTCCATCCAGCTCACGAGGACGCGGTAGTCGTCTGTCGACAGGTGCGTCTTCAGCCCCTGGCTCGCCTCCTCCGCGTCGCTCATGCTTGCTTCTTCTTCTTCTTCTTCTTCTTCGTCTTCTTGGCCTTGCCGCCGTCGTCACGCGCTTGTTGCAGTTGCGCGCGCGCGTTCAAAATGACATCACAAAGGCGGCGAATTTCCCTTATTTCCGGCGAAATAACGTCTTATTCATTGCTTGAAAGCAAATCACCTGGAATGAGCCGAGAATGAGTTGAGTCGCGATTTGTCTAAATAGATTATCCCATTACAGAGACCCGAGCCATTGCTGTTTAAAGCAAACGGACAATAATGAGCCTGCTTGGCGTGGACGTGGGCACCACGGCCGTCAAGTGCGCGGTCGTGCGCGCCGCCGCCGACCACGAGCTGCTCGCGGCGTCCTACGTGGCGCTGGGCGACGTCCCCACCTCCTCAGATGCAGGCGCGCAGGTCGCTGTTCAGGGCGAGCAGCAGGTGGAGCAGGTGCTGCTGGCGGTGCACAGGGCGATCGCAGCGCTCCCGCTCGAGCACCGCGAGCAGATCTCGTCGATTGGAATCTGTGGACAGGTGCGTATGGATTGTGTGTCAGTAGCTGATTGGGTGTGCGGTTGCTTGTGTGGAGACACTGACTGGCGCGTCTGTGTGGCTGTAGATGCATGGGATCGTGTGGTGGCGTAGCTCCTCAGTGGAAGGCCAGCTGCAAAAGCTCTCTGCGAGTTGTGAACACGACAGTGAGTCATCGGATACAGTCCAGCAGCAGCAGCAAGAGCAACCAGCATGGAGCAAGCTGATCACGTGGCAGGACCAGCGCTGCTCGCCCGCGTTCTTGGAGCGATGCAATAACGATATCCGCCAGAATGCGAGTGCGAGTGGAGCGTCGTCATCGCCACTCGCGACGGGGTACGGACTTGCGACCTACGCGCACACACTAGCGAATGCGCCGGAATCGCTCGAGGGCTTTGACGCGTGTGGCACGATCCAGGATTTCGTCGCGTTTGCGCTCTGCGGCCACCACTCGCCAGTGGATGCGACTATCGACACGACGAACGGGTTCAGCTGGGGCGGCTTTGATCTGCAGAACGCAACGTGGAACAAGCAAACGTGAGTTTTCTGTATGCGCAAGTGTAGAACGTGTCTGGTTCATGCTAGCAGTAAACTCATTCACCACGTTGCAATCGTTAGGGTTGAAGCGCTCAAGATCCCGTTCGAGATGTTGCCAACGGTGAAGAAACCGGGGGAGATCATCGGCCACGTCGCTACAGATATGTCGTTTGGCTTGCCGAATGGGACCCCAGTGTATATTCCAATTGGCGACCACCCGAGTTCTGTGGTTGCTGCGCTTTTGCAGCACCAGCAGGCGAATCATCGTCCTCAATTGGAAACCAACCTCACATGTACGTCACGCAACACTGTTGGCTCTAGACTGTGTGGTTCATTCTGACTGTAACTCTGTGTTGCACTTGCTCTTAGTGGTCAACTTTGGCACGTCTGCTCAGCTGGCGATGCTGCTCTCAGCTGACGAAGTAGCGGAGGTCCAGAACGCTAGCAAGAGCTTCGAAATCCGCCCGTTCCTGTTTGAAAACCAGTTCGTTGGCGTCGCTGCGTCGTTGTCTGGGTGAGTTGTGTGGCGCTCATGAGGTTCGTCTTCTTGTGTGATCCCTGCAACTAAGTTTGTGTATTGTGGATCATACGCAGCGGCAACATCTACGCGTGGTTTGTAAAGCAGTGTCAAGACTGGATTCGCGAGCTTCAAATGACCCCAACTGACTCTCAGCAACAGCATGAACACGATGACGCTCACTGGTACAAGCGCCTCATCGACCTCGGAATGGCGAAGGTTGACACGGAGCTCATCTTCGCTCCAGCACTGAATGGAGAACGCGCCGATCCATCAATGAGAGGGAGTATCCAGCAGCTGTGCATGACCAACTGGTCGCTGGGGGACATCAGCGCTGCGCTTTGCAAAGGGCTGATCGACAACCTCTTCGGCATGGTTCCTAGAGAGCTGCAAGCCTCGGTGTCCACGCGAAAGTGAGTAAATGTGTGTTGTGTTTTCTTTGTATTGTACCATATCACCCATGTTGTGTATCTTGTGTGAATATTGAAAATGTACGTTAGGATGATTGGCACCGGCTCGGCGCTTGTGCGCAATGAACTCTTGCGGTACTTTCTCGCTTCCAGACTGTCGGATCCTCTGAATCAGCTGCAGATCCAGAACGCTGCAGATGCCGCCATCGGAGCCGCGCTCGCGCCAGTTTTGCTCCAATGACGTTGAGCGTGAGTGCGAGGACCTTCGAGCTGCGGATTTTTGAAACGTGGTCTTTTCTGAGCGGTTGGTTGTTTTCAAACACAGTCAAATGAACGTTTTCCTAGTTCCGGGTTCAGAGACTTCATGCTGCGCCTTGAGAGAGCGACAGCCCGAGTGTATCATCGAGTGGCCGACCTTGTGGCCCTGCTCGTCCGTGCGCACCCCGGAGGACTCGAGGTAGACAAAGTCCCGAGGAGAAACTGTCGAGTAAGTTTTCCGAGTCCTTTTCCCTCAAGTCCAGAGGTTATGCTTATAGAGCATCGAAATAGACCTAAAATTATAAAGTTGGACCTCATATGTTATGCAAGTATAAAATATAGGGTTCGCCAGTTGTATATTTCGGATAAAATACGGATAATGTCAAAAAAGCCAGGATAATATCCGAATATAAGTAGCGCCAGTCAAACCCATACATAACCTGGTCAAAATGGAGGCACGGTTTTCCCATACATTTCTTCAGAAAAGTGATGCCTTATTTTTGGTGTATTTTTCAAAAAGTAAAATACGCCACAAATCCGGCACCACTTTTCTGAG
>JAADVK010001075.1:0-12210 GCA_023334975.1 Globisporangium sylvaticum | reverse complement strand
CACACACAAGTATGTACCCGCAGAGCTCGATCCAGAAGCGGGTGGAGAAGCAGAAGGAGCACGCGAACAAGAACCTAGCGTCGTGGTTCATGAAGAAGTTCTCCAAGAAGACGCAGTACCTGCGCGACCAGGACGAGGAGTCCGCGCAGGCCGACCGCATGCGCGCGCGCCACGGCCCCCACCACACGTCCGGCTCCACGAGCAGCAGCTACAGCAGCCACAGCAACCACAGCCACACGCCCAGCGGCGCCAGCCACGCCAAGCCGCGCCACATCAGCGCGGTCACGCGCAGCCAAAACAACAGCAACAACCAGGACGACCCGAACCGGCCCAAGCCGCAGCGCCAGCGCAGCTTTCTGCGCGCGCAGCTGCTCGAGATGAAGCGCGAGTCCGCTGAGACGCTGCTCTCGGCGCAGCAGAAGCGCATGGCCGGCGAGAAGGTCGACGAGGTCGTGCGCTTCGGCACGCAGCTGGGGCTCGACGTCAGCGACGACGACGACTATGATCTGGACGAGAGCGAGGACGACATGGAGTCCGTACGGTCCGTGGACGAGATCGACGACGCGCTCAAGGAGATGACGCCGGAGGAGTTCCGCGCGATCCGCAAGGAGAAGTGGCAGCTCAAGAAGAGCCGCATGCTGGACGCCGCGAGCGCCGAAGCCGTCGCCACGCGCAAGGACCGAGCACAGAGCACACAGAGCGACGGCAGTGCAGGTGACCGCGGACGCAGCAGCAGCACGAGCAGCAACAAGGAGAACGTAGAAGCGACGTCGCTCGAGCTAAATCGCCGCATCAGCCGCGCCACGCAGATGTACGCCGAGGCGCTGAGCCAGATCGACCACGCGCTGCACCCGGAGGAGCACCCGCCGGAGCAGCAGCCGCTCTTCCTGGGGGGAGCATTAAAGAAAGGAAGCCACCGCCCGAAAAGCGAGTGGATCTGAGGATCGCAGCAGCGTTTGCTGTTGTCGATGGGTCCATTCCATCTCGCTTTTCGTTCTGGCGTTGAGTTTGTCTCCGAGGGGATGGTGGCTGGCGTCCTGTCTTCGCTCTCTCAGCAATTTTTTTTGGATGTCGTGTTCGCAGTCTGTCTGGTGAGGAGTTCGGCGCTTTGGTGACTCCCCGGAAGTTCCTTCTTCTTCGTTTGTGCTCGGTGCGGGTCGGTTGGTTGGCTGGTGGCGTTCGCGGTTCGCTGCGTCAAGTTGTAAGCTGTTGTGCAGTTCCCTGACTTGCGTGGAAGACCAACCAAGTTGTGTGCGCACGAAGAGTCCACGACTGAGACGACGATGCCGACGACCGCCCTCGCTTTTCATTTTGGTATAAGCAAGCGAAGAAGAAGAAGACGAAGTTGGAGAAGACGATGGAGCTCTTGATGAAGTTTTTTTGAAGAAGTCCAAGACGAAGACGAAGGAAGCCCCCAAGCGAGTGAGCGAGAGAGAGAGTGGACAAGTGAAGAAAATGCTTGCTGGTTGGTGGCTGCGCAATTAATTATTATTCGGTTATGATAAGAGGAAAAAATACTACAGTAATACTTTATTTGAAAAAGCAAAGCGTTGACTTGTCTGTTGGGGTGGCAATCACCACGTTGACGTGTACCCATGTTGGACGGACATCCATCCGGCGCCACTGATGGAAAATGCAGCCAGGTCGAGTTTAGTTTGGATCTCTTGGATACAGCTACAGAACGCTAACGTTGCGTGATTAGGTAATGACGCCTCCCAAAGCCTCATCTGCACTAGACAGACTACCGTAAACGAACGGATCCAAACGATCTGTGTGCGAGCGTTCGCGGATGGTCTTCACAAGCTGCACCACAAGCTTCGAACTCGACGCGCCAATGGATTCCAGGTCATGTCGAACTTCTGTTGACAGCGAGACCAAATTGAACTCGACACTGTTCTTTGCCGCCAAAGTGTCCTAATGGTAGAAACTGGTTGACTTTTATTGTCACGCGCACAAACCGAGGACTGCTGGCTGTCCTTGTGCGGCAATAGAAAGTATTGTACTCTTTTTGAAATCCACTCACGCAATCGAGTGGCGAGCGAGGGAGCTTACTAATACCCAGTAGGAAGAGAAGAGTCGGCATTTTCCTCACAAAGGTTTCTTCTGGGGCTTTCTTCTCATTAAGCAGTACGAGAAACGCGCAAACTACCAGAACCGACGACGACGATCGTGACCACAACCAATACATCGAAAATCCGCACTGTTCGGTGCAACGTGTGGTTCTAATAAATCGTCTCCTCGAGCTTGTGGAAGTTCCGATTCGAACGAACGGTCATCACGGAGAAGCTAATGCCATCCGTTCCCAAGCACAACACTCCCCAAATTGCTCCATTCTGGCTCTGCACTTGCTTACTTGAGGGAAAGTTGGGCAATGAGTGAGGAAAGTCGGAGCCAATAGCAAATATTCGATTGAGATGGTAGATTAAGAGAAAGCTCACCTCTTTGGTGGCAAACAAACCCACGAGGCACCGAGTCCACAAATCGACGACCTGGCAGTTTGAGGGCCACGAGAAAGCAACTGCGGCGTGTTTGTGGCTATTTCGTACGTTTAGCCAGAGCTTGCAAGCGAGACGTGGCCTTCTTGGTATTGAAAGAGTCCTTCGCGTTGAACTTGAAGGAATGGAAAGCCAAAACGGATGAAAGATCCTAATTATTCCTATCGGCTGCTTTAAAACTGGCTATGGAGCTCTGAGATTTTTCACGGACCACCCTCTGGTCGTCTTTTACGTTGACTGGCCGACTGCTTTTCTGTGGCCAGCTATTAACGCAGAAGAAGCCACATTTCGCTGCCATATGACCGCAAAGCAAACATGGATGGATAGATCGATGGATAGATGGCTAACTACTGGGCCGAGCGTGCGACGGATGTAAAGGCTCGCGCAGAAGATGACGAGCGGCAGCTGCTTGCTACAAACTGTACCTGAGAGCCACGTAAAGTACCAGCAGTCAATTGGTTTTCGACCTGAAAGTTTTGTTTTCTGGTGTTGTGAGGAGGTTTGTTGGGGAATGCGGTCAAACTATTTGGAGGTTGGTAGGCTAAGCCTATGCTTTGCCTCGAGTATGATCACCACATGCCCTGCTAGGGCATTGAGAACAATATACAGAATGAACAAACCAATATTGGTGGATGTGTGTTGTCTAAATTGAATTTTCATTCGGTGATAAATAGACTTAACTACGGGTGGAAATGCTCCAAAACATCATCAGAGTACAAACATATCAAACACAGGAACAAGGACTCGAAGTCCACTAGACTAGACTGACTATCAGACACTACGATTTCACACAGTGAGACTCACATACAAACTAAAGCACACTCATCGCCCTCGGGACACTTCGGAGCAGTGCTTCTTAGAACTGGAAGCTGCCCGAGAAGTAGCCCGAACGCTGGTGCTGGAGCTCGCCGTCCTTGTTGCGCAGGAGCGACGCGATCGGCGGGAGCTTGACGATGGTGGGGCTGCCGGCGGTCTTCCCGATCGAGACACCGGCGGCGGCTGGCGAGGACGAGGGCACCAAGTAGCCTCCCTGCTGGGTCGCCATTGGCAGCGAGAACTGGCTGTACGCGCTGAACGGCACGCTCGGGCGAGACGACACCTGCTTGCTGTTGTTGTCGCTGGCGGCGTGGACTGGGGACGCGGCGGCCTCGCTCGAAGGCGAGCACGGCTCAGCCAGGATGCGGTCGAAGGCCGCGCGGCTTGGACCGTCGGGGCCGCGCAGGATAGTCGCGAGCTTGGCGCGCTGCTTCTGCAAGTGGTCGTTGTAGGAGCGCTTCTGGGCCTCCGAGTCGCAGCAGCGGAGCGCCTTCTCGATCGACCAGATGCTCTTTCGCAGGCCGCGGATCTGGCGGTGCGGCCAGCGCGGCACGCCGTTCTTGCGGCAGATCTTCTTCATGAGCGTCATGCAGATGCCGAACATGGCCGCGACCTCGGCGAGCGGCTTCTCAAAGTGCGGGCGGAGCAGGTCGAGCGTGATGGACTTGGACGCGTTCGGGAGCGCGCGCACGCGCTTCTTGTTGGGGGATTGCACCGGTGCCTCGACGCTCTTGCGGGCGACGATGGCCGAGACCGAAGGCGACTGGAGCGTCATGCGCTGCAGGTTGAGCGCCGGGAGCGTCTGCTGCTGCTGCGACGAGGACGCCGTGTTGAGCGCTGGGAGCGCCATGCGCTCCATCGCCGGGCTGGCGCTCCAGGTGCCCGTAGTGGCAATAGGCGCCGGCATGTGGTGGTGCTGGTGGTGCGCGAACTGGTGGTAGACTGGCACACGCGGGTAGCTTTGGAACGACATGACTGACTGACTGATACACAGAGACAACGAATGGAAAGCTGCTGCTGAGGTGCTGGGGAGCAGACAAATTGGCGAATGAACAGCTTTGGAAGAGACGCGAAGAGCTCTCTTCGGTTGATCGATCGGCCGTGAAGAGCGCGCAAGAGTGCGTGAGTGAGTGAGCGAGCCGAGCAGATCGCTGGATCACTCTATCATTCCTGCAAGAGACCAGCCAGCCCAGCAGTATCAGTGTGTGATTGATGGGGCCGTCCGTCCGTCTGCCAGGTGGTTTCCGCTCGTGGGTGTTGCACGCCAGCTGGCGGGAGGGGAAGAGTGCGCGCCGAAAAGCTCAGAAAGTCGGTTGCGCATGTAAAGTTCCGGCGGACGGGCCTCATCCAACGGCGCGCGCGCAGCCACCTCACTCACCCATGCATCCATCCACATAGAGATTGGGACAATAGACCTCCATACACACATTACACATACGAATTCTACGACAGTGGTCCGTCCATTCTAAGCGGGATATGGAGATTACCATGGACAGTGCAATCAATCAAGCATCTTATAACGCCCCTTCATTAAGAGGGCGACGCTATAAATAGCAGTTTGCATGTTGTTGGACGCCAAGAATAGCATGAAGAAGGGCATGCGCGCGTGCAGTGGGCTGTGCGCATTTACAATAGCAAATGAGATAGATAGATAGATAGAGAGGACGAAGGTGATGAGGATGGAAGCTTTGTTTGAGTGTTGCGAGTTGCTGAAGCGGGATTGTGGAGGCACTTCGGCTTTTCATTGCAGTCGTTGAGGATCCGTTTGGAGCAACATTTAAACGATCAGTCGCGTTGGACAATAGAGTGTGTACTCGCCCATGATTGTAAGAGAGCACGAGAGGGAGGGCTGCTCTGTATTGCATGGAGAGCTTGTTGGTTTTAGCAATTTCCACACGCATTTAATGCGTGTGATTGTAACATACGCGCCGCATTTTGGCGGGCGATCATAATCACATGCCTCTGCGAGGCAAGAGGCACATGTGGAGGATGTCGTGGCATCAATGCGACTCTCGCTGTCTGTCCGAGAGGTCGCGACGTCGCTTCCAGCTAAACAGACGGTTTCTCGGCGCGGACACGGAAAAAGAGTCAGCGGAAAGTCAGATCGGATCATTCTCAAACACATCCAATTAGAGAGTCTTTCAAAATATCGACGAACAAAATAGAATATTGGCTTTAAAACTGTTAGTGAAATCCAGTCTTGCTGACTATTTTCATGATTAAATTAAACATATTATAAGCCAACGCGAATGGATACTGAAAACCAGCTGCTTTCTGAGCTCGTGCCCGCTTGATCATGAAATGAACACATTGATGACCGCAGGAAAGCAATTGCGACCTCCTCTCTTCTTGGTGCAGCCACCTGTCGGGATGCTGACTACACTGTACCTATCAGATCCTGCTCGCTCCTCTTCGCTCTTTATCAGCGAGCTCCTCATGAGCAAACGGGGCCACTTGGCCGCTCCGTTTCCCCCCAAAAGACACAGCGCAACAGCCACTTGGGTGACAGGTGCACCTCTGCTCTGCAGTGGCACTCACTCGTCAAACGATCGTCCACCAGCTGATCGATCGAACGATCGATCGATCACGAGGGACGGAGTCGCAACGTGGCGCTATTGCAGTGGCTCTCGAAAGTATCCTATCAGTCGGACCGAACCACCAACGCACGCACACAAGACAATTTCGCTGGGGGACATCCGGGAAAGAGAGCCGCTTCAGGATGCAGCATACTGGTGCAAAAGCAGCCAGCCAGCCAGCCGTTTGGCTGATTCCCTTGGCGACTCGAACCACCATCATCACCTTTGGCGAATGCACATGTATACGAAGGTGGCGCGGCAGCATTGACATTAGGGATATCCGTGGCAGTGAGTGGACCTGAGATGGACCTGTGCTGTGTGTGTGTACGTTTCGCAAACTCTTGCAATCGATTCCATTACGTTTCTCGGAATGCGCCTCAGAAGTATCAAAGTATGTTTTGTTGTACACAGAGAGGTGGGATCTGACTGCCGTTTTGGGGTTTATTTCGTTTACATCTGTGGGGAGGAAGCTCTGGCAATCTCTGCTGTTCAATACCATACCCGGCGGCTGGTTGAAGCGCGTTTCTTTCGTACGGATTGCTTTGCTCGGTTGGTTTTCAGGAACAGCGCGCGACAGAGCCAGCCCTCTACTGCAAGAGCGAACTGGGTACCACTTTCGGCCACCGTCCAGCAATAAATTTTGAAAAAGCTTGTGATCAAGCCAGGAGCTGCAGCCAAAGAAGAATGTTGTTGTCCAGCACGGTCAGAAGCGTCCTATTGGCTCACATTCTCAATTTAAAATACCATTTTGTTGTGTGGTGATGCTGCGCGACCTGCTGTGAGACCAAGGTGGTGCTGGCGAATGGATGTAGCCATCTGGTTTTCACGTCATTCGAGTCCCATCTGACCGTCTGTTTGGTTTACAGTTTTCATCTCGAAACCGCACCAGTTCAAGACAAAGCAAAGGGCTCACCGTTTGGATGGGCAATTCAATACTGGACTGAAAGCCAAGCGGATTACCATACGACGCAACTGTTCAGTTCCGTGCTCAAGTAAACCACTTGATCGCTCTTACATCTCACTGCTGCTTATCCAACTCCCAACGTAATCACGCGTTGAGGCGCACAGTCTCCTTACCATCGTATTCCAGCGAGTTCAGCTTTGGCGAAGAGGCGTGAGTGGATCGTGGAACCTATCAGCTGGTGGAAAGAGAGCTGGAGCCAAAAGATGAACGGGTACATCTTCAACGAATGCTCGCAATTGCACATGGGTGTGTGTGTGCACAATTACAATTGCACAGCAAACGCCCTTTTCAATGCATCGAAAGTCCCCATACAACATAACGTCAAGAAGTAATACAGTAGAGGCGTCCGAGCGTGTGTGACCTGCAACGGGACTTGCTTATTGTAGTGCCTTTCAGATCGGAGGCTCTCTATTCTATTCTACAATTGCAATGCTGTACTTCTTCTCTAGGACTCGACGGCTCAGTCCCGTGCAGAGGCGCTCTTCAACAATACGCTCCGAGCCAACACGAGCGAGCCGAGCTTCTACAGTACTGTCCAGTCAGCGCATCGATCGTAACCTTCATGCTGGAGCATCGAGATGACGAGTGTAACCAAGCAAGCGCAATGTGAACAACCGCTGAGCCTGGTTGGTTGGATGGCGCATCGTCCAACGGACAGCAGAAACGTTGAGGATCGTCGTAGAGGCACTGGCCAAAGCGCTCGCTCTCTTATTCATTTCGGGTCCTATTGATTGATTGACGTGGCGCTCCTTTCACTTTTGTGTGTCTGTATCTCTTTGAGGCGCGCGCGCCAAACGTTGAAGCAATGAAGCCATTCGCATCAATAACGTGTGAGAGCGAGTGCGCCAAGTGGCTCCTGGGATCGTTGACGCTAAAGGCGCGGCTGCGATCTGCTGGTGTCTCGTAGCAGACCCGCTCTTCAGGAGATCCCAAACGCGTGGACGACCGGTTGATGAGAAGGGTCCACTTGACGCCGGTCTCTACAGTACTCTGCACTGGCCACCACCACTCGCGACCGCAAACTGGAGAGGTGTGGTCGTCCGTTCAAGCATCCGAGTGCCTTTCGGAGCTTTGAGCTTCAATTTTGTTAGGGACCATGTGTCGATCTGGCATTTTTCACCGGCACTTGAACCCCAATGAAGAATGACAAGGCTTCTACATGAGTCAAAACTGGATCCACGCCCGCTGAAATCAAGCAACAAGGCCGCGCTGCAGTCTGGCGCAGCTGAACAATTCAGTTGAGCGCTTGTTGGTCGAGCGGAACGGAGAGAGCTTCTTGTTCTTCAACAGTTGATTGGCTTTGCTGTTTGAAAAGAAAGCAAAAAAAAAGAAACTGGCGCTCTCTCTTTGCCGCGTTCTCCTTTACGAGTAGCCACTTTGGCGAAAAAGCGGTGAAGCTCTGGCACGGAGGGCTTCGCCTGGTTCTCTCGTTCGGAGCACTTCCGATTTCGGCCGCATTCTCCATTTTCTTCTTCCAGCCACTGCAGCTGATCGTCCGGGGTCTTTATTTTTGCAAGAGAGTGAGCGCAGAGGTGAGTAGTTAAGAACTAACTGGCGACGACAGTGAGTGGGGGGTTCGAGGAGTGCCACTGGTGTCTGTGAGGTTCCAGCACCGACTTCCAAATGCTCTGATTGCCGTCACGGAGTGATATTTCGTTGTGGGGATCTTGTGTTTGATTGAGCTCCTTGTAAGCGATGGGAGATGAATGAAAATGGTCGCTAGCTAATTCGATTTGCGTGTGGTGCTCGTATCCGTAGGTGCCACGCGACAGCTCCAAGCATATTGTTACGCAGTCTTCTCCTATCGGAGCCTCACGGGAGTGACCAAATGAGAGCTCAACAGTCATGAGTCAGCTGTGTCGCAACATCTCGCTCACACCCCACGGAAAGTCTTGTCGAAGTTCCGACAGGCGCTCAATGTCACCAGTCTCCTTTCCTTTCCTACCCAGTCCACTTGGGAGCATTGGACGGGCATGTATCCGTCCTATGCTTCAGCTTTAGCCACATTCAACGAGGAATCCTTGATTGCCAAAGCAAGAGAGTGCGTGTGCTCACTGTGATGCATGTGTCTTGGCATCTTGACGTGTCTCGTGGTTAGCAAGTGCACTGAAGGCATGCACTTGTGTCCTCCTGCGCAGCTGTGTCTGTCCAAGCTAGGCTTTCAAAGTACATGCTGCTGATGTAGCCTTCCTAGTGTTCACATCAGTGTAGTTTTCTTTTAACAGCAATGACGTGAAAGACTCGCTTCTGGAAGCAAACACACAACAACAGCAAGTCTATCCATCGAAGATGTGCGAGTTGAAGGCGCGCAACTAGGCAAAATCCATGCCATGGCACGGAGGAGCAAGAGAGAGAGAGAGAGAGAGAGAGAACCAAACTCTTCAACCATTCGCGTCTTTCCGCCTTCCGCTAGATGCAACGACGGTGAATGTCAACGAAATAAGCACAATCAGCATTCTCTCACGGATGAAACCATTCGCGCAGCCCACATTGATGAGATCCTCTTGGCGAATCCTCTCTGGACTAGACGGCGACGGCGACGGCGACGGCGACGGCGTGGCTTGGGTCCTTGCTCGAGAGCTGGGAAATCCGCAACTGAACTGTGAAATGCCCCTTGCCAAAAGAGATCGGAGTCAGCAAGCCTGGCTCTCTGTTGAAGTTGCGATCCGCCCGTTTGCCCGTTCTTTTCCTGTCTTGGCCAACAGGCACGTGCCGGTTGAAGTTAGGATGTCCTTACCTTCAACTTCAAGCGCAAGCGAGCGACACCAGCTGGCGCCACCGATAAGTGTAGTATACGCAATAGTAGGCTGAGATTGTGCTACGATCGGCAGCGACACTCATTGTCGTCAAAACTAAGTGCATAGTTTACTCAACTCTAAGCGATCGGTGTCAACAGCCACTCAAAATATGGCCGAGTTGCAGTTGCACTTGCTGCGAACGAATCGAGATGGGCGTGCCAATGCACCAGAATTGTGCCCGTGAAAACTAATGCAATCGTTGTTTTCACGAGTTTCACGATCCTTCCACCCTCCGCCAACCAACCAACAAGGATTTTCGTGTTGGTCAGTTAACTCAAATCCAATCCCCAGTTTCAGATTCCAGGTTCCTGTTTGACGGCGAAGAAGCATGATCACTCAGCAGCGAAGAAGCCACCATGTTGAACCTCGAGCTGGTTTCTTCAAGTGCAAGCCCAAAACGCTTCGAGAGAAATCCTTTTTTGAGGATTTTGGCGCGCCAAACCCCTCCGAGTTCCTCAACTCGCAGGTTTTTGCCAGTAAAAGGGGCTGCAAAACTCGATTTTGGACTGTGATTGAGCGAGATCTTTGTTTTGGTCATGGCGTGGCTCTATTTCTGCCTTGTCACACGGAGAAGAAAGCAAGAGGCGGAGAAGAGTCAGGCACGGCACGCTGGCTGGGCACAAAGCGAAACAGCTTGAAGATTGTATGGCTCTATAACTGCAACTCGACGACGTCGACAACAACAACACGCACGTACGCTCGCTTTCGTACTTTTTGTTGTGGTCTCAATAATATAATAACCGCAGACGCAGACGTGGATAAACGCGGGAAGCTCAATTCGTGCAAAGCGCTCTTGCGTCATGGAATCTCGAATCTTGGGGCTTCTTCTGGCCGCATAACGTCCCCAGTTTCGGCTGGACGTGGGTTTAGTGCTCGCGTTGATTGGCTCGCAAGTGGGTCCAATCTGCAGCGATTGCTGGCATGACCCTGATTTAGGCGCATTTTTGAATCAGGGAAGGGTACAAAAAACAGACAGTGTGGCTAAAATTAGAACAAATTAGATTGTTTGAATTCGTTTTCACATGCCTCAAGCACATACAACCACTATTTGTAGAAAACCGAATACAAGTCAGTTATTAGCAATATATAGGTTATAAGAGGTGCAAACTTGAATCTTGGCAAAAAACTGCGCCACCTGGCGCGCATTTATCTGCATGCGTGTTTCGCATGCCGTCCTCCGGCTGCCAATGGACCTGCTCTCATTCCCTCTGCCGCACATGTGACTGGCGCTTTGCAGACGCTCATTGCTCAATTTGCGCGCAACCGAGCACACGCCCGCCCTGCCAACAGCCCAAGCACCAAGCACCACACACCAAGAAGCATGGCCAGCAACTACTACTACCCGATCGACGTGCCGCCCCTCGAGCTGCCAGCGAGCCAGACGCGCTTCCCGACGCTGCAGCCCGCCGGCGCCTTCCTCAAGCAGATGCAGAGTCCATACGGCTCTAATGTGTACGCGCAGCAGCAGCAGCTCCAACAGCAGCAGCAGCAGCAGCTCATGAGCGCGCACGTTGGCGCCGCGGCGTCCCCGACCTCGCCGTCGTCTGTGGCCGTCGCGTCGTCGTTCTTGGCGTCGATTCGCATGGGACTCGAAGACCTCGTGCACGACGATGATGATGACGATGATTCGGACGAAGACGATGATGACGACGACGACGAGTCGCCGCGCTACTACTCGTCGAGCAGCAACAACACGTACTACTCGCCGCCGAGCTCGTTCGGCGCACAAGCCAACGGCGGCAAAGGCGGCGCGTCTCCGCTGTTCCCGATGACTCAGGCGAGCGGGCTGATGCTGCAACAAGCCGCTGCGTCCAGGAATATGCTGAAGAGCGACGACGATCTGATCTTCGACATGGAAATGTGAAGAGAGAGAGAGAGAAAGAGAGAGCACGCGCGCATCACGATAGTTTTTCATATTTATTATTTATCCGAATGAGGAAATCGCGCGACGATCGAGCGCCGACATCAAAGCCAGTCGTTCAGCCAGTGCATAAGTGTTCACTAACATTATACAATCAATCTGCCAATATGTGCGCATATTCAACCCATCATCTCCATTCTTCTTCACGAGTCAATAGCCAACGCACGCATCCCACGCACACCCGCCACCACCAATTCGTGATTTCTCATAATGCCAGTGCGATAATTATAGAACACTTGCGCTTTGCTTGGTGGCGAGCGACTGAATCTCCGCTCCTCTTCCCATATTCATGCGTCACCAACAATAAAGATGCAAAAGCGGGTTGGATTTGGATACGAGATTCGCCCTGTCACATTTCGTTTTCTTTCTCCCCATCTTCTTATGATGTCGTCGGCAAGGTGGTCAAGAGGTCAAGAGGTCAAGAGGCCAATTTCATAGTTCCATACGTATCTATTGATATTGCTCGACTCACTCACGTTTAGCCACGCACACACTCACTCAAAAACTCCTACACGCTCTCTCTTCCTCTCTTGCTATCCGACTGACTGTCTGGATCTTCGTACTCCCTCTCTTGGTTTCATATAATGGCAGCTGCTCTCCGCTCCATTGTTTCCTCATCTCTCTCTCTCTCTCTCTCTCT
>JAADVK010001074.1:0-12217 GCA_023334975.1 Globisporangium sylvaticum | reverse complement strand
GCGCGAGTTTGACTCCCTGCGTCGCCTCACGTGGATCTCTGTCTTGGTGTTTTCGTTGTTGTGTTCGTGTGCAAAGGGAGACAAAGCCGGTCACATCGTGCGTGACGCACGAGC
This sequence comes from Globisporangium sylvaticum, assembly GCA_023334975.1. Lineage (NCBI taxonomy): Eukaryota > Oomycota > Peronosporomycetes > Pythiales > Pythiaceae > Globisporangium > Globisporangium sylvaticum. The sequence goes on along the minus strand of JAADVK010001074.1, from coordinate 12,103 downwards.
AAAGGACAACGCATGCAAACGCACAAGGGCTCCCGCACCAACAACAACCAATAGGAAAACAAACTCAGAGTGTGTTTGCACGGGGGCTTTAACAGTAAGTAAGGCCATGGACGTCTCACTCAAGCGAAGATCCTTCCTAGTTTCAATGTTGTGGTCGTCCGCTTGCTTTGCCCTTGTTTGCATTGTCACGTTGTCTTCAAGACCTGAATGGGTACAGTGTACCAGAAGCAGGTCTAAAACCGGACCCACACACACAACTAAAACCTAACAACGGACGACAGCAACTTGTAGTGAAAGCACGCGAAGAAGCGAGCAAGAGAGAGAGAGAGAGAGAGAGATGGAGTGCGAGCTCCCAGCGAGTTACACGGCGCGCGCGGCGAAGAAGGCGCTGCCCGAGCGCTCGGTGCTGACGAGGGATGCGCGGCTGACGCTCAACTCCGCTGCGAGCATGTTCACCTTGTATCTGAGCTCAGTGTGCGTATTTTCTGCATGGAAGTCTGCATGCTTGGCTTGCATCTCGCAGCTCGCATCGATGAAGCAAATTGAACTAACAAGCTCATTCTTCACTGTGATTGTGATGTGACCCAGTGCGCACGACAACTCGCTCGCGAACAAGCGCCAGACGATCGTGCTGAAGGACGTGATGCAGGCGCTGCGGGAGATGGACTTTGAGCACTTCATTGGACCGATCGAGGACTGTCTGAGAGGTGCACGGCGATCTATGGTGTCTTCTTCATTTGGCAATGATCAGGAATGCCAGCGGCTGATACTATTGTCTTTATGTTTGGTTCTGAGCAGAAACAAAGGTCGCCGTCGCGCTCAAGAAGTCCAAGAAGGGTGCTGAGAAGCCTGACGAAGTAGCCGATGAGGACGGAGAGTTCGCTGGCGCTGCTGCTCCGACACACGATGACGACGATGAAGAGATGCACTCTGCGGAAGATCTCGCCACTGAAGAAGAAGAAGACGCCGAGGCCGAAGAAGAAGAAGAGGAAGTCGATGATGCTGATGTCCAGCCAGAAGACGATGCAGCGGGTGAGCAGGACGAGGTGATGGAGACCGCAATAGACGCTGATGAAGCCAACGATGAAGAAGACGATGCAGCTCCCAGTGAGTCATAGGTACAAAACAATATATTTTTCTCTCCATGTTGAAAAAAATCAGTCCTTCATCACTACGTCCTGGTCTCCAGCGGTCTCTACGACAACGTCCGCTTTGCCGCGTCGCTTCTCTGCGTGCGCGATCACTTGCGCGCAGGACGTGGAGATCGCGTCGAGCGCCTGGCCGTACGTCAGGCCGATGAGGATGCCGATGTTGATCACGTCGTAGGGCGAGCGCAGCAGGATGTCGCGACTTGCGCCGCTGGACAGGAGCAGGTGCCTTCCGCCCGTGAGACGCACCAGGTTGCTCGCGTTCGAGAAGAAGTAGCGACGCCCCGCCGAGTCGCCCAGGCACGGCGTGTACGTGATCTCAAAGTAGATCGAGCGCTTGATCGCAGCGTCCACCTAGCAGTCCAGAGATCCATTCACAGAGCGTAAGTATTAGGAATGCGAGTATCACGCGTGCAACAATGTCCACACAGTTGCTGTTGAGACGAACCCATGGCCGCTTGATCTGGAACGGCATGCGGTTCGTGACGTCGAACGTAATGATGTCCACGTCCGCCTGCTCGCAGAGGTACTGGAACACCTTCGCGGACGTCGCCTCTGCGGCGACAATGTCAAACGACTTGATCGCGGCCGACGAGTCCTAAAGATTCGGTTCATTCGCAATGCATAATGAGTTGCACATGTGAGAGAGCCACTCGTTTGGTTCATGAAGTGGATGTCACCAGCAGCAGGTTCACTTACGATCGCAAGCGCGCCGTTCATGTCCTCCGCCTTGATTGTGATTCGCTTGAGCTGCTGCACTTGGCGCTTCGCAGGAGTTTCATTGTTGGCGCTGGTCAGCTGCAGTGCGTTCGTAGCTGCTGGCGTGTAGAGCTTGGCTTTCTTGATCGCCTTGCTGTTGCCTTTGCTGTTGTTGTCGCTGGCAGTGAGCGGCAGCGGCTGCAAAGCCGACGCCTTTACACACACACACACACAAACACAAGCATTTTGATAGAGAGCGTACGACACAGTTAGCTTTATGGTCAGTGCCTTGATGCCAGCTGCACTCGATCAATCAGCATGGGCGAGCAAAACGAACCAGCTTGGGCTTGTCGCCGCTTCCGTACTCCGCGCTCACTGCCACTGCCGCAAAACCCACTGCGCACAACAACAACAAGAAGTTAGTCAGCCATTCGGTCATCAAGAGACGCTCGATAGCTGGTCGTTCCACGTACAGCGCTGCAGCTCCGCGACGCAGACGCGTCCGCCGTGGCGCACGTTCAGATCCGCATACACCATCTTGGTTAACGTGTCCAATTGGTTACAATGGCTGTCTGTCCAAGCCGTGAACGTACCACATCCCAGGTATTGAACTCTCATAGCGGTTAAATGTTCGATTCTCTCTTGTTTCATGGACTATGCAATTAAGCGGGTTTTGGTAAAAAGGCGTAATTACGGCGTCGCTCTGAGCCATTCAAATTTTGGTTGTTGTTGTTGGTGTGTGTGTGACTGGGTGGCACGAGAGTGATTGGAGCTGCTGGTCGCGACTCGATCGGGATCGAGATCATCGCTGCGCCAGGTTATTCTCCAGTGGAAGTATTGAAGAAACAATGGCTGACGAAATTGAACAACAGAACCTCGAGCTCGCTGCGCTCCGCAAGAAGCGTACGTTCAAGAAGTTCACCTACCGCGGTGTGGACTTGGACAAGCTCCTCGACCTGAACCATGAAGAACTCATGGAGCTCGTGTCGGCCCGTGCCCGCCGTCGCTTCTCGCGCGGTCTCAAGCGCAAGCCAATGGCGTTGATCAAGCGTCTGCGTAAGGCCAAGGCTGCCGCCAAGCCAATGGAGCGCCCAGAGGGAATCAAGACCCACCTGCGTAACATGATCATCGTCCCAGAGATGATCGGCTCGGTCGTCGGTGTGTACAACGGCAAGGTCTTCAACGGCATTGAAATCAAGGTATGTTCCAGAACCTCATAGCTCTCGGGGGATGGCGGCTTACTACCCGAAGAGTGGACAGTTTGCGCTTGCTTGTTGGAGAGAATGTCGTGCTGTCACTTGTTGGCAGTGTGATGTCTTTCTTGCGAGTGGGTTGCGCTGGCCCGGCTTCCATCCCCTCGTGAAGTTCTGTGTACGGGGCGACCCAGGGAGCATTTTTGATTTGTATATCTCGTCCGTGATCCTCCTCGAATCGTCCCCAAGGCACAGCCCCGCGCGTGTGGTCGAGCTAATGCAGTACTGACGCTCTTGTATGTGTGCTTTTCCTATTCACAGCCTGAGATGATCGGCCACTACCTTGGCGAATTCGCCATCTCGTACAAGCCAGTTGCCCACGGTCGCCCAGGTATCGGCGCCACCAACTCGTCCCGTTTCATCCCACTTAAGTAGGCGTCTCGACCATTGCGAATCTCACCTCACTTGGGTTCGAGCCATTGTAATAAACTTCAATTTGGGTCCAACCAACTTCAGTGTTCCAGTCTTCCGACATCGATCAGCATCCCAGCCGCGGCACAATGGAGAGAGCGAGCGAGCAGCTGAACGAGATCCCGAGTGCGAGCTGCTGCTGCTGATCGAGCGAGTGTGGAGAGGGAGTGAGCGTGTTGCTGTCGATGAAGCAAACTTCGCAATTGCCAACGATTCAATGGTGGACAACAATTCTTTCTGATAATTTGCACGTCAGTCTGAGACACAACACCTCACCTCCTCCGCTCGAAGCTCCAGCGCGCTGCATCGAGAATCTCCAGCCAGGCAGTCTGCTTCTCCATCCGCCGCGGTGTGCTTTTGCTTGTGTGCGTGTTTCTGTGTTGCATGTTCCTTCCTTGTGTGTGCATTTGTGTGTGATGCCTGCGTGAGTGAGTGGTTTGTGTTTCCAGTGATGACAAGTTCTCTGCTGATCACATATTGATGAAAAGCCTTACTAATTCCAATTGATCCTACTGAGGCAACACAAACCAACCACATCATCTGCATGGCATGAATTCAAGTTAGTGATCACCTTGTAGAAATAGCCCACCGTCTAACCTATAATCAAAATTGTACTCCTTGTTTACCATTCTCTTCCTTCGTTTCTCGATTTTGCTATCGTGGTCTGCCTGGGATCTGGTTGAGCTTCGTGGACAAGTACGGGATCGTGGCGTCAGGGTGGAAATCCTGGTACGCTGGATACCGTTTCTGGTTCGCGAAAGAAGACACGACATTGCCTGAAAAGGACCGAGTCGATCCGTTCCGCTGTTCGCGCCACTGTTTGCTTCAGCATTCTGAGTGTGATTCGTGCTGTGCATCATGCCCAACGACGCTGGTGTGGGTTTGTGAACAGACCCTGAGCCAGTTGAATAGTGCATCAACGCATCAGCTGACGACGGATGGATCGGAACTATTGGTGGAAGTCGTACGAGGCATTTTTTTAAGGATCAGATGGCATCTCGAGAGGTTTGCAGAGCACGGGTTTCCTTCTACCTAGGCTAGTAAGTGACACCGGACCTCGGATCACAGCGTGGGACGACACGATGCCAACTGGGAACTTCAGCTCATTGCTGATAGAGAGGCCAGCAGGAGCTCCGAGCGGCGAGGAAGCTGAGTTCCCAACTTGCATCGCTATCACATGTCAGACACAAAGTTGCCGCATTCCAGTTTGGTCAGTCAAAGATGTATCCACAAAGATACGTTTGAGCTGCCTTGCCCAGCTATACTGTCAGCCAGCGTGTACTGATATTCAACCAAATACTCCGGTAACACCAAAGCTTTGTCGAACATATAGTAGAACTTCTGTTTCGCTGTTGACGAATGATCATTCGAACCACTCGGTGGAGTGGACGGAACCTGCACGCTTTGTAGACCGAGATAATCGCGGGCTTTCGCGCGGGATGCTGATGCGTTTGCTGATGCTGACGAACTCTGCTTCTCCTCGGGCACGTACTTGGTATATCCTGGAAAAACCTTCACGACAAGCAAAACTCCGCTTGGAAGCTCCCATTCCCCAGAGGCGGCAAGCTGAAGAGCGTCTTTCATTTCTTTCGTCAAGTCTCTTTGCTGATGGATCGGCAGCGAGGATAATCGATACAGATCTTGCGGCGAAGCTTGCTGTCTTTGATGAAGCTTGCCTTTACTGTAAGCGCTGTCGCGAGACGAGAGCTGTCGAGAAGAGCGACTGAGTTTGATAGTTTAATCGCACCTTCGATTCCCATCCTTGCATACTCGGCTGGCTCGCGGAATCCGTTTTCTGCAGCGAAGAATTGCTCCATTTCGTGATTCCGTCGCTGGTAGTCGAAATGTGGAGGCTGCACGTAAAACAAATACTCCAGGGAGCTCTCAAGCGTTGCGTCCGGATCTGATAATCCTTGACTCGCTTGGTGATCCGTTTGATACTTGTCCAATAGTTGCTGCTTCTCCCTGTCAGCGTCACTGACTTGACCTTCTGGTTCTTTCACAGGCACTGTCACGCCTTCCTTCGAGACGTTGTCCTTCAGCTGTTGCTCGGGTACTGTCACGATTTCTTCCATTCGGGGATGGAAACGATGCCGCAAGTAGCGGTTGTTGATGCGAGTCACGCGGTTAATCCGGATATCTTGGACCCCAAACGACCGAAGCTCTGCAGGGAACAACCGCGAGCGCACCAAGCCCACGTAAGAAACAAACCACGTATCAGACGGCTTCCCATCTTCCAAGCGGATGTTCCCTCCGGTTTCCAGCTCGAGGAGAAGCCGTGAAATATTGATGTCCGACGTCGATTGCAGGTTCGTTCGAAGTCGATCAAACTCGCAGTTCATTCGGTAGATCGTACTGTACTTGCTTTTCAGGCAGCTGTTGACGCACTCGAGTTTCTTCGCCAGCTCTTGTGCTGCTTGACAGCCGCCACTGTGGTCTGCTTCACCTTTTGCTTCTTTCAGCGAGAGATCGGCGATATACCGCTCAATTTCTTTCTTTTCCCGAACGAGCGCTGCTAAACTGAGTTCGATTTGCTGTTCTGCTTGATTCCGAATGTTCTCCGTGTGCTTGATTCGAGCGCGAATGTCTCGCTTGATAGCTTTGATGCGCATGTTGTAGTACATTTTCTTCTTGATCATCGTGGCTTCCGCGATCTGCTTGTTGCGTGTCGACAGCTCCGCAGTGTCCAAGCAAGTGAGTCGACTGAGGTGACACATCAAATACGTCTGATAATTGCACAACTTGCACACCGGGTTGTCACCGAAATGCGGATCGCTGAGTGTCAGTATGGAGAGCTGATCCAGGTTCGTGAGGCTAAGCAAGCTCTTGAAGTTGCACAACCGGTTGTCTGCGAGATTGAGCTCAGTGAGGCTCACACAGCAGCTCAGGGTCGAGTCGAGACGTTCAGTCTTGTTCCTGCACGCCCACAGTTGCTTGAGCTGCGTCAGTTTCCAGAGTCCGTCGAGGCTGTCGATCTGGTTGTCGTTGAGCCACAGGATCTCGAGCTGCATGAGATGGTCGAGCTGCTCAATGCACCGGATTTTGTTGCTGCTCAGGTTCAACTTCGGATCTTCTTGCAGTGTCCCATGTCTGCAATTCGCTCGATACCGCACTCGGTGATGCACAGCATCTCGAGGTTGGGGCAGTGGCTAAGACCTTCCATGACCGTGATCGTCGGGTGTTTGATGATCGAAAGCTCGCGCAGTGCTGGGAAGTACATGACGGTCTTCACCGAGCTCCAAAAACCCAGAAACATATCCAGCGTCGCCACAGTAGCACTCACTCTTGCGCGCGAACTGGTTGGCTGATAGTCCATCGTCGCGACAGAGCTCCTGCAGCTCTTCTGACGCCTCGAAAATCGCCACGCAGTCGCTTTGAAGATCCGTCAAGTCGTTGTTCCCAGCAGCATTCGTCCCGCTTTTCTCGCCGACCTGTTGCTCTGGTGGTGCAGCTGCTGGTGTTGATGGAGCTCCAGGCGGTTCCATGTTGCTGTTGTTGTCTTGATGCAGAGACGACGGTGTCGGTGGTGCACTGGGAGACAGCGTCGACTTGAAGCTCAGAGCACGAGAAGCATGCCCGTTAACCAAAGACGAGGGGGCAAGCGTCGAGCCATTCACAGACATAAACAATCTCTCAGTCCTGGCTCACTCTTGAGCGGAGCTGACGTGCTAACGCGCTACGATTCAGAAAGACACGGACGCACGGGGTGAGTTGATCACCGCGCGGAGGCGCAGGTGGTGCTCACTGGAAATGCGCCTGCTCGACTGTGCTGTGCGGCTGCTGCTGCTGCGCATAAAGAGCGCGTGGGCGTGGGCTGAGAGTATAATTAGAGATGCGTCGTTTACGCTGCGCTCTTCGCAGACAGAGTGACTCAACCCCGCATTTTGCGAAATTGCAAAGTTGAAGTCACCTTCACTTTCGTGGTTGCGAACTTAGCGCGATGTGGATACAGGCAAAGCGTACCTAACAAATAGTACCCCCTCAGGGGTTCAAATTACCAAACGCAAGTGACATGGGAACGTGGGAACAGAGCAACAAATACCGGTTCAGCGAGTTCAGCGATCGATGTCCAGCGCTACCAAGATGGTCGCGACGGCGCTGCCGCACGACGTGTCCCCCGCGCGTATCGTCAAGGGCGTCCTCGCAGCGCTCGCGACGCTTACTGGCGGTGTTATCGCTGCTGTTTACTACTTCTACGGCTCGCGCGCGGCTTGGCTTCTCGTGGCAGTACTGGCGCTTGTCGTCGTTCGCTGGGTGTACTGGAATGGCGTGGGCGTCTGCGGCTGGCAGTGGTCCTGGCTGCGCGACTCGAAGCCCATCACGAGCTCGCTCGCGAGCAACCCGCAGCAGAAGGGTACGCTGCGGTTCGTGTGCATCTCCGACACGCACGGCCGCCACCGCAACGTCCGAGTGCCCGACGGCGACGTGTTTGTGCACTGCGGCGACTTCACGAACCGCGGCACGCACAAGGAGATCCGCGACTTCAACGACTGGCTCGGCTCGCTGCCGCACCGACACAAGATCGTGATCGCCGGCAACCACGACTTGAGCATGGACGCTGTCGAGTACAACGTGCACTGGGAGAAGAAATGGCGTCACGCCGAGTTCAACGACCCGGCGCTCTCGCACGCGCTGCTCACGAACTGCACGTACGTGGAGAATCGGTCCGTGGTGATCGACGGCGTCAAGATTTTCGGCTCGCCCATGACGCCGCCGATTCCAGGACGAGTGATGGCGTTCAATGTCGCGCGCGGTTTTGCGGCGCAGCAGCTCTGGTCCAAGATCCCGTCCGACGTCGATGTGTTGCTCACGCACGGCCCGCCGAACGGCATTCTCGACAAAGTGTTCACTGGCGCGCGCGTAGGCGACGAGACGCTGCTGAAAGAGGTGATGTCGCGTTGCCGCCCGCAGTTCCACGTGTTCGGCCACATCCACGAAGCGTACGGCGCCACGCACGTGGGCAAGACCGTGTTCATCAACTGCGCCACGAACACGCTGCTGGGCAGCCCCAAGCACGCGCCCGTGGTCTTTGACATCCCGTCCAAGTGCTGATAAGTGCTGTTGGCATTGATTAGTCGCCACCTATTCAGGATGCAATTTCATTTTTGCTTGAAAAGATTTTTTTCGTTTTGTGAACGACTGAACTTCAACCATTTGCAGATCCAAAACCAAACAGCAAGACAGCTGAGATTACGCATTAGGCGGTCAAGATGCGATGTGACCAACATTCCTACAATTATTAGAATACCGCGCTATATACATTATGCAAGGTTGATTGTATGAGTTTCAGTATTGAATTGTTCAGATATCGAAAATCAGTTTATAAAGGAAACTAGTTTTGAAAGGCTCGATTCATCTGAGAAGGATATTCATCAAACGAGAGTGAGAAGGATGATCTGGTGGTATCATCATTTCTGCATCCTCCCTGAACAGCAGCACCAGCGACAGAAGCAGAGCCGCGCAAAACGATGGAGAAGAAGCACGAGAAGCAGCGGCGCACGGCGGGGAAAGAGGGCGGTGCCCACCCGCCGGCTCCAGCTGGAGACGCTGCGCTGCGCACGTACGACGTGTACAAGCAGATCGGCGCGCTCATCGGGCTCGGACTGCTGCAGTCGCTCTCGTTCGGGATCCTCGCGCCAATGATGCCGATCATCATCACGGAGGTGCGTTCTTTTGCACGCCTGTGTTGTCGTTAACCGATGGTGGTATGTACACTCGTATTGACTTGTGTCTGTCTTATCAAATAGTACTTTGCGCGGCAGTTCACGGAGGGGAAGCCAATCGACTGCGGAGTGAATGCGCACAGCGATGTGAGTGACCCCTTGAAAGATCCTTTCAGCACAAAAGCGCACGACTGTTGAAGAATGAATGAATGGCGCTTAATGAGTGATGGTGGCGGTTGTGATTCTTTGATGACATAATGAATGGCAGGCGTGCGCTTTTGGATCCAAGGAAGCCGCGTGGTGGTCGAGCATTTTCTCGGCAGTCGGCTGCGTGCTGCTCTTCTTCCTGTCGCCGATCATCGGTCAAGCGTCTGATACCTATGGTCGTAAGGTGAGCCAGATCCCCAACAAGCAAGAAACATCTCTCTTTCGACGTGTGTTGCTCATTACCCTATTGTTCACTGTCCATTGTCCGACTGCAGGTCTTTGTCGTGCTCAGCCAGGTGTTCCGCCTCGGCGTCCCGTTCTCGATCATGTGGTTCTCGGAACAGGGCGGCTCGATCGCGCCGTACTTCTTCCTTCGCTTCATTGATTCAGCATTTGGGTACGTGTGGATCCAACTCACCATACTTATGAGATCAAATGGGGAAGCGACACTCATCTAAAGATCTTTGTATGTAGAACGTCGAGCGTATCGAGTGCGCAGATCGCAGACGTCGTGAGTCCAGCGAACCGCGCAGCGGCGTTCGGGATCCTCTTCGCCACGTTTTCCATCGGCTACTGCGCCAGCGCTGGGCTTGCACCGTACTTCTCCAGGGTATGGATTTGCTTGCTATTGCATTGGCTACGCGCTCTTCGATGGTCGCCTAATAGTCGTCTTGTGATGATCTCATTGTTCTTACAGTACCATGCGCTGCAAGTTGCTTGTGGCTTGTTTGTGCTGCGCGTGCTCTGGGCGGTGTTCATTCTCCCAGAGACGCTTCCAGTGTCGAAGCGAGCCAAGAAGCCAAAGCGCGGCGTGGAGAACCCAATTCGTGCCATGTCGATCCTCTTCCGCTCGCAGCTCTTTATCCGACTCACGGCCCTCATCGCACTCACAGCCTTCGTCATGAACGGGCTGTACCAGATCCGCATGTTCTACTTGAACGTAAGTCACCCTGTCTATTTTATCTATATTACGTTGGAGGTGTACCTGTACCAAACTGATGAAACAAATGTCTTGTCGTTCGTAGACTGTTGTGGGCTTTAATGAGAAAGACATGTCGCATCTCATGCTGATTGGCGGCGTGTCGTCGATCCTGGCGCAAGTGCTCCTGCTCAAGCCGCTGATGGACTGCGTGAAGGAGAAGGGTGTGATCGTCATCGCGCTGATCGCAAACATCGCTGAGAGTGCCGTCTTCATTGTGAGCGCGTTCTATCCAGAGAAATGGCTGATCTATGCTGTCGCCGCGCCGTCGTGTGTCGGCGAGCTCTCATTTGCCGCGATTTCGTCACTGAAATCCGTCAACGTATCGGAGAAGGTTCGTCCTCGTGGATCTTCGATTCTGGAGGTAGTGTATTTGAATACGGACGGCATTGTCTAACGTCTTCTTTGCCATTTATTCGATAGGAACAAGGTCGCTTGCAGGGTGCCATCTACGGCGCGCGCGCCATCTTTGAAGCTATGGGTCCGGTCGCGTACGCGTGGATCTACTCGCACATGAAAGAGGGCTCGCCCGTGACACGCACGATCCCGTTCATCCTGTCAGCAGTGCTGTACGTGTGCAGCATCGGCGTCGCGATCTCGCTGCCGATTCCTAAACACTCGATCACGAAGCCGCCACCGCTCATGTCGCCCACGTTCGCTACCTCACCGTCGTCTATGACCATGTTCTTCTCCACGGATGACGATGACGACGATGACAACAACTCGCTGATGTTCGGCCGCGAAGCTGACGAGCTCCTCGCAGAGCCACTGCTAGGGAATCCCGCGAGCTCCATTTATCCAGATGTGGACGTGTAAAAACAAACTGCTAAAGCTGATCAATCGGTCATGGGGCTTTAGCTGTCAATCTATGCAAAAAAGTGCACAAAGTAATGTCGTTAATATGAATTACAGCAATGAAGATACGCATTCAACTAAATCAAGTTCGGCTAGCCTTCTTAGAAGAACATTTGGCGGAATGGAGCTGGCGGCGGCGCAAAGTACACTGGACAGGCGTTCATGCCCGGGTTCTCAAAGAGCCGCATGACCGACACAAAGTGCGCGTCGGCCGGTAGCTTTGCCATGCACGCCTGCATGAACGGATGCATCTCGATGTGGCCCAGTCGGCGGCAGATGTTGTACGCCTGCACGGACGTGTTGGGCGTGATGAGCTGCCCTTCATGCTGCAGTCCGCCGCCAAGCTCTGCGACGTGACGCAGCAAATCCTTCCTGAAAGAGTCGGGCGTGATGCTCCCTGGCGCTTGCGAGATCCAGGACGGCAGTGGGGGCGATGGCACAGAGGTGGTGGCGCCGCTGGCTGAAGCGCTGAGCTCATTCGCGACGGCGACAAACGCGTCCAGCGTGCTCATCGCGTGCCAGACGAAGTGGAAGCCCGAGAGCACGCCCTCCATGGATCCGTCCAGTGTGGTCTGTTACAAGACAAGCAGACATCATATTCACAGACGTGAGCATGCGGCATCCTACCTATCAACCGGCTGATTGGCTGTACGCATGTGCCCACTTACCTGCTCTCTGTCCGATAGGGTGGCGTCGACTTGGCCATTGGCGTCGACTGGGAGCCTCCGCTTGGTACCTGCTACGGTCTTGTCGCACGCGAGCTCCGGGATGAACGGCCCCATCATTTGATGTTTGCACGACAGAGCGAATTGAAGAATGAAAGTGAATGAGCAACGAGCGATCACAGCACGAAAAGAAAGATAGAGTGAGAGTGAGAGGGGGGGGGGG
>JAADVK010001073.1:0-12239 GCA_023334975.1 Globisporangium sylvaticum | reverse complement strand
GAAGCGAAGAAAGGAAGTAGCGAGACGTACATCGACGAGGTCGCCGGCTATGAACCTCTGAAGGACAAGACGATCGTCGCGATCGACCCCAACATGAGCGACCTGTTGTACTGCGTCAACAGCGACACCAATGAGCAGACAAGGTTCCGCTACACACAGGACACGCGCCGCAAAGAGAGGAAGGCGAAGAAGTACCGGGACTACATATAGGAACGCAAGCAGAGGTAATCGACGGCAAGCGCGTCGACGAATGGGGGGCGGAGCTGAGCGTCTACAACAGAAACACGACCGACTTCGAGCGCTTCAAAGCTTACGTGAAAAAAGAACGAGATGAACAGGCGTCTGAGCCTAGTGTACAACGAGTGCATCTTCCGGAAGCTGAAGCTGGACAGCTACATGCGTCGACAGATAACGGAAGCTCGTTTCCTGAAGCGATTCGAGAAGCTGTTCGGGAGCGGAGCAGACAGGATAGTCGCGATTGGGGATTGGAGCCAGAGGCAGCACCGCAGGTTCAACGAGCCCGTCAAGCGCAAGGGCAAGGGCTTCAGGACGATGTTTCGGAAGGCGGGCTACGACGCGTACCTGGTCGATGAGTCCCGCACCAGCAGCAGATGCAGCGCGTGCAAACAGGGCGAGTGCAGGACGTTCCGGGAATGCGAGAACCCTCGACCGTAAGGAGTGGCAATATCTTTCGTCACGGGCTGGTCAGGTGTACGACTTGTTCCAGGCTGTGGAACTGAGATACGAATGCCGCGGCGAACATCTGGAAGGTGGCGTCAAGCGCGATCCAAGGCGAGAGTCGCCCCGCGTACCTTCAAAGGGCCAGAGGCCCTCTCAGTGGTGCTGCGTCGGTTCCACTCAACCACGATTGACACGATGAAACGAAGACGTGGAGTGTTAACGCAATCTATGGTCCTTGCGTTAGTCAGTATGCCGCATACCTATCATCCTCCAATGGCTCGGTCCAACCCTGTTCCGCATTCCTCACCAGCATCGCTGTTAGCTTTCGCAGCTGCGACGTTTTGCTCCCACCATTATTGGCCAGTGGTGGTGCTGCTGGCAGCCCCGCTGCCAGCCACAAGAGGTGGGGACGAGTTACTTCCGCTTGATTCAACATTCGACGAAGAACTGGGATCCGCATTCGAGTTCGATGCGCGGCGCATCACTGCTGGAGGACACGGAGGAATCCAATGTGAACGCACGATCTCCTGGCGATAGCACTCGTGACGGTGGCTGAGAGTCTCGAACGTCGCAATCCGGGCAAAAGGTGGTGGCGGCTGTTGTGGTGATCCACTTCGACCTCCCAGAACGTCGCGTTTGTTGATCCCAACACGTGAAGAAATGGGTGGACCAGGTATTCGAACTCGGTGTAGCGCGTCATGTCTGCGGTCAGCGGCCATTCGTGAAACTGATTCACAGGAGGAGGCGTTGACGGATCCCCAGTCTCTTCAGTCTCGGCGCCACTGGATCCGGAATTCCCAGCGAGTCGAGCGAGATGAAGTATCGCTTTGATTCCTCCAGGCAGCTTCATCAACTTTGTTAGAAGTGTCAGGATTCCGTTCGAGACAGCCGGGAGACGGTCGGAGTAGACCGAGCTGAGCTTCAAAAGATCCATGTTCTTCTCTAAAATTGAACAGGCGATCGCTTCGTCCACGACTGGAGGTTTCGAGATGTCGATCTTCTTCTTGCTCGGCGCCGCGACGCCAGCTTTTCCTCCCACGGCTCCAGCACTACCGCCAGCAGCATTGCTCGACTCGAGATTCTGGATAAGTAGCTCGTGAAAATCAGTTGCTCCCGTTGCGCTACTTGGGTCGCTGGACTGAGAACTCCATTTCGAATAGCCGAGCACGAGTGCGTCGAGCGCCTCGACCACGTATAGATATGGATCAACGTTGTGGCGCACTTGGGTCAAACTCATGGGCTCGAAAATCGCTTCTGCTTCGTCCTCATCCAGCCACTCGAGCTTGCACAACACAGACTCGTTTTCAGCGAAACTGTTAGCGACTTGGAAAGCAGCTTCGCCAGCACTTTCGTCGATCTTTGAGCCTTGTGAGTGGAGAAAAGCGACAAGCGCAACAGTTGGATCGCGATTCTCAGTCCCACATACCTATTCCATGAAGAACGCCATTGTTAATATCCATTCTCGTTCGCGTAGACGCTTCTTTTTCAATCTATAGAATGACGCACCTCACAAGCCCCGCCGCTTTCGCTAGCGATAGCCTTGACGCATTTCGATAGAAACCCGACAAGCAGGAGGCTCTGGGGAGCCGTCTTGATCAGTACCTTGAGAAACCCTCTGACGCTGCTTTCACCCAACGCAAGCGCGTTCGCTGGAGACTCGACAACCATCGCCAACCAGCGCACAAGTCGAAACAACACACGTTTGTCTTCTGCGCTTCCTGAGGCTTCAAGCAGCGTCGACACGTTTTCCGCAGCCAAGAAAGGAGCTTTCTCGATCACACTTGGAACCACGTCTGCAGTCTCATTGTTTTCACTTGGACGGATTTCTTCACGAGTTGTAGAGAAGACCCGAGGATCAATGAACAACTTCTTCGCGTCGTTTCCTGGTAACTCGACGCTCAAGTGAAGCAACTTGTCAGCAACTTGGTGGAGGTTGTCGTCTTCAAGGACTCGGAAGCAATCCAACAGAACCGGTAAGATGCCTCGTTCCTTGGCTCGAACCTTGCACTTGTCACTGAGTTGCATCATTAGTCCCAGACTGGTAATGATTGCGACGCACTTGTACGATTGAAACGGAGTCACCGTGGCTGAAGGTGAAGCCACTGGAATCGCTACTGCTGCTGCATTGGCTGCCTGACCTGGAGCTACAGGGGTAGTGACAGCCGCCGCTGGAGGAGAGAGAGCACTCGCCACGTCTTTCTGGCGAAGGGACACCACCGCGTCGATCACAGGATACAAAGTAGCCTCGCTGAGCGAGGAGTCGATTGATTTCGATGTCTGAAGCAGCTCCTTTGCAAATTCGATTCGGCAAAAGCACTTGGAGATGATAGCAACGTTCGGCCCTACGATTGCGAGGTCATCAGGCGAAAGAGTTCCGGTCGGATTCGTGATCTCAACGAGCATCGCTTTCAGGATCTCCGAGGCGGCGTTGTTTCTCAGAAAAGCTCGTCCTGGAACTGTTTACATACAACGTCGATATCGATCTGGTCAGCCCTGTCTAGTCATGAAAGAAATGGTTATCACCTGATAAGACGTACCGGAAAGCGAAAAGCTGTCTACGATTGCGAGCGTTGTTTGATGGAAGCGCCTCTCGGGGTGCGATCCGAACTTCAGGAATCGCGAAGTCACTTCTTGGGTGTCAGCATTTTGAGAAACGTATGATCTGAAAGATGCTGAAACAGTGTTGCGAGACACGACAGCGCTGCAAACCCAACGCCGTCGCTTTCAACGCCGAGTAGCTGTAGCAGCGCGGTATGCGGTGCGCCACAGGTTTGGAGGTTCGATAGAGCGCGTGAGTAGCTTCCGTCACACGATACAATCGAAACAGACGCTTGCAATAGCATACTGTACACTTGGATCGCTTTGATCTGGGCAACAACCATCAATACCCGTCAGTTCTCTGTATAATAGGCATACTCCAATCACACGTACTCACCTTGATCTCCGATGGAAGCCCATTCATCAACCAAACTGCACGGAATGGCTCACAATCTTTCCACGTAGATTCCGGCGCATTGCTTTGCTCAAGCATGTACCGCGCTTCAGGTTCACCAATACATAGCACGACTGACTGTCACTACTAAGTTCCTGGAATTGTCAAACTCAATCAGAAGATGGCGCACACCGTTCGCATCAGGATGAATCTCAACTTTCGCCTCCGTGTCTTCTTGGCCCTCAACAGCGTTACTACTGAAGTTGCAGGGGGCTCCAGCCAGCAGTACTTCAAACACGTTCAGTGTTTCCAGGATCAAATCTGAAGCCTGTTCGATACATCAACGACAAATTAGCTATCAAACCCCAGCAGAACGAACAGACACATACCATCAAAAAGTAACACCCACCTTGGCTCGACCGAGGAACCCAATGATCAGTGGCAACACCTCCGGTTCCTGCAGGAACAGCTCGTCTTGGAGGCAGTATTTGACACCTTCAATCTTCTTCATCGAGTCCTTTGACTTCAGGCTCTTGAACCTTTTCTTCCTCGCAGCGAGCAGCTTCTTCGTCGCACTCGAGCCTTTCCTGAATTTGGCTGGCGCCTCGCCTTCGCTCGGCTTGGCATAGCTGTCACTCGCCTCTTCTCCCATGTTCACGGGTTGGCGGGGTGACAATCTGGACGGTTCTGTTTCCTCCTCGAGCTCCAGGACAGGAGATTCAGTTAGCAGCTCCTTTCTTCTTGTAGACGAGGACGAAAGACTGACTGACGCCGAGTTCACCTGCTCGACTTGGTCTCTCCACTATCCAGAGCCGCGAGAGGCAAATTTAAACACCATCCATCACCTCAGGGTCTTTTTTGGGGGGGCGATGGGATGAAGACTTGAGTTTCTTTGTCGGTGTTGCCCAACAGCACAGTAAAATTAGAGCTCTCGTGTGCGCTCATGATAACCACTTGGCGTCTTTTGAGTTCGCTGATTGCTGGCGTTTCCCCTTTGCCATGGCAACTGCTCCGCCCCATAATAGAAGCGTACCTTTTCGCAGCAGCAGCTGGGTCACCAATAGTGCGTCCTGATCGACCTGTTCTCCTTCTCACCTGCGCTTCTTGCTCATTCTCTGGGCTTCTTTATTCAGACGAGCATCCACACTCAAACCACCTCCACCGCACCAACAGTGATGCAGCGAGCAGCTCTCCGAAGCATCTATGGCAGTAGCCAGCCAAAGACAAAGCACGTCGCGGTCGTGGCGCCGGTTCTCGACACCGACGAAGAGAATCCGTCTCGAAGCGACGAAGACGACGACGACCTCAAACTTGGGCAAAAACAACTCGGCGGCAGCAACAACAACTGGAGCACGACTGGCAACGTGAACCGAGTCCCTGAAGCCGAAGAAGCCGAAGAAGCCGCTGGCATCGTGCTCCAGAAGAAGAGCGCGCAGTACGAAATCCCGCGCCTGTCAGCTCTCCCTGGTGGTCCGTTCTCCAACCAGAGCCAGGAACTCCACAAGCTCTATCAACAGCAAAATGCAGGTCTCGCACCTTCGAGTGGCTCGGCGCAAAAGTACACAGTTCTCGGTCAGAAGCAGAAATGGCGCAAGAGCCGCGCGCAGCGATCCCGCCGTCTCGAACAGACGATCTCCCCCGTCGAAGACGCCTTTGAAGCGCAAGGGGACGAGCTTGACGAAGACGAAGACTTGGAGAACCCGTCGTCTCGCCAATCCTCTTCACCGTACCTCTCTGTAAACGAGCGTCTGGACACACAGCGAAGCTACGGCTCTCAGGGACCTCCCCCTCCTCCCCCTCCTCTTTCCTTCAAACGACTCAGCAGCAGAGAAGGCTCGCAGCTCTCCTCTCGATACGACAGCGGTCGGTCAACTGGACGCAGCGAGAGCTCTAGCACCAGACAGATTGGAAAACGTGAGCCAAGTGGACCCACGCAATCAAAGTTCAGCTTTACCTCTATCTATCTGATTGGCTTAAATGTAGATGTTGTACCCTGTGATTGGCTGTAGAGAAGTGGGCTCTCTATTGAAGTGATGTGATGTGCAATTGCCACGCTTGAGACTTGGCGCATTCTTCTCTCACATTGCACAATAACGACCCGGACGCGTTCAGGATGGCGAGCCGTGATGCCAGCGTCACTGACGGTGGCGCCGAGACCAAGACGAGCACCGCCATGCGTGCGCTGCCTACTCTGCCGCTGCCGATCTTCAAGCGCACCGTCGCGTTCGCGCTCTACGACTACACGGAGGAGCTCATGCCGCGTCCGATGACCCGCATCCCGTTCGACGCGCTGCGCAACCTCGCGCTCGTGGCCAAGGACTGGACGCCGCCGATCCGCGAGATCCTCGCGTTCGAGAAGCTCAGCACGCTCACGATGGCGCTCGGCAGCGCAACGCGCAGGGAGCTCGCAGAGTACAAGCGAAGAGTGCAGCTGCGCGGTCGGTACATCCGTGACCTCACGATCTCCATGGGCAAGTACGACCTCGACAAGGAGTTCTTCATGCGCAACCCGGGTCTCCACTTTGTGGACAACATACCGATCTGCTGGAAGGAGCTGTTCGTGCGCATGCCCGATCTGAAGCGCCTGGATGTCTCGAAAGTGCCGCTGTCGAGTCCGCATCTCGTCGCGATTGTCGACGCGGCGTCGACCTACTGCATGGACTTGCAGGCGCTCATCCTGCCGGGGAAAGAGCGCCAAGACGCTGAGAACGGTGACGACGTCGCGCCGTTCGTCGCAAAGGTCTACGAAGCGATAGGGCGGTGGTACCTGAAAGGAGGACGCGGTGGGCTTCGCCAATTGTTCTTTCCAAGCCGACTTGATGGCGATCGACGTTTACGATGCACCGAGTACATTAAGAACGTGGTTGATATGTGCCCAAACGTCGAGTACTTGGACGGATACAAGCATTCGCTGCGGGAACTGGACCGACTCACGTGCCATGACGCGTGGATCATCACGAAAGAGACCTGGGAGCAATTCAACAAGACGTGCGTGCACTTAAGAGAGTTCAACTGGGTAATCGTGCCGTTCAAGGACGATTTCTTCCAGACTTTTGGCGCGTACTGCAAGCCGCAGCTCACGAACCTCACGTTCGCAGTCAGCATGCTCTGGAACTGGGAAATGTACTTTCGCGAGTGCGGGGAAACCGATCGGAGTGCACGGTCGCCGCACGGGATCCACGCGAAAGACGCAAAGGCGGCGCTGAAGGCGTGTCCCGCGCTGACCCACCTGGAGATCTGCTTTTACCATCCGGTCGACGAAGACATTCTCGACAACCCGATGGAGATGTACGAAGAAGAAGACTACGAGTTCCTCGTCACGACGTACCCGCAGACTGAGGTGTTCAATCAGGACGTCTTTGGCGACCAGTTTTGCATCGCGGCAGCAGAGAACTGTCCGCTTCTCGAGCGGCTTTCGATGTGGGAGGTCGTCGAGCGCTACAACGGCAACATCACTCCGATCAGCACGTTCACGGATCGCGGGCTCGTCGCGCTGTCCAAGCTCAAGTGGCTGCAGTTCATCGAGCTTCGCACGGTGAACTGTTCTGGAAACGGGCTATTCGTGCTGCTCAACAATTTCCCCAACGACTTTGGCGGTCAGCGGGACATGCAGATCTCGCTCGGCGGTGCGAACTCGCGGTCGAAGCTCAAGTTCTACAAGGCTGTCACGCAGCTGCTGACGCTGATCATCAAGTCGAAGGAGGCCAGGTTTGCGCAGCGCCGAGTCGTGCTTCGCTTGGTGAACTCGTCTTTCGCGCCAGTGGACCATGGCTGGAGCAAGGACTACCTGAAGAAGCTGGAGGCTCTGATCGCTGAGGCAAAGCAGAAACACCCGGACATTCGACTTCGCTGCGGAATCCACGGACGCAAACATGGAGGGTTCTCGGGGATCGTTGAGTTTGGGCTGTTCACAGCATCGTCAAAGCCCAGTATGTGGTACGGCTGGGAAGACGAAGACGGCCAGCGAGCGAAAGACGACGTCTTCATCAGTCGCGGCGCGGTTCACGACGAGTACCGCGACCACCACCGTGAACTGGCTGTGGAGAACCTCCCGCTGGACTACGAGCTCGATGCGGACTATTTCGACGACGACTACGGATACGGGTATGGAGGCGGCTACGGCTACGATTTTGACGGCGACGACGACGACTATGAGCCAGACAACTTCTTCGATGACAACGACGGGTTCATCTTTTGAGCGCAACAGATTTTTTTTTCCGTGTGAATCCGAATTGAAGCGCAGCTGCTGGCAAGTGTGTGAACATGAATGCTATTTGCGACTGGAGACATCGTGTGCTTGTTGTTTGCAACTCGCATATTACGCACGGTAGTAACTCTCCGAATCTTGAAGTACAGCCAGCGTAGTGTGTTGTTTTTGTTGGTATCCGTGAGCAAGATTTGCGGTACTGTAGCATTAGTCGGTTTGCTTCCTTGCTCGGGGTTCGGTGAGACCGTGCTCGTGCTGGAACTTGGACAGCCAGTCTCTTGAAAACTGCAGCGCTTCGAGCTTCTCGCGCGCTTGCGGATCGGTCTCTTTCTCGACCAGCTCATCGCGCAGACGTGACGCGTACGCTCGGATCTGCGAGTTCTCCAGTGACACTCCGAATTCCGCGATCGTCTGGATCCACTTGAGCAGATCGCTCTCGACGCGCACGGACGCGGACCGGAAGGCGGTCTTGCGCTTCATGTCTGGATTCCTCACTGCAGTGTCCACTGGCTCGAGCCGCTGGCGCTTGATGATGTGTGAAAGCGTGGATTTGGAAGGCGGTTTGCCAAGCCCAAACTGCTCGGCCGCCCACTCGCCTAGCTCCCGGAACTTCATATCCGGAGTCGCCTGGAACTTCTCAAACACCTGCTGTTTCTGCTGCAGCGTCATGTGGATGCGCGACCCTGGGAGGGGAGGGAGTGGGCGGTCCAGAGGTCTCCCTGGAGTATGCCTTGTGGTAATGGGGGTGCCATCACCTTCCTCATCAGAAACGCTGTCGTCGTCACTGCCGCTGCCATCGCCGTCCCTACCAGCACGCCGATTGTATGCGGAGCTAGCAGCAGCTGCTCGCTGATTCGCTTGATGCTCCAGTTCGTCTTTCTGATGCTTGAGCAAATACGCGACGGTGGACACGCCGATGGGCCTCACGAGCCCCAGCTCGCGCTGCGCCCACTCGCCCAGCTGCGCGAGCGTGATGCCGGGCGTCGAGAGGGACTTCTCGTAGATCGCGCGCTTCTCCTCGCGCTTGAAACGCAGCCGCGGGAGCGCCATTCTGCTCGCGTGTGTCGACGATTGTTCTCCAGTTTGCTATTCGAGCTGAGCTGTGGACTTGACACAAAAAGAGTTTTTGGCTTCCCGCCAAAAACAATAAACAATATTCACAGTAAAAAAAAAAAGTGCTTCGTGTAACCCTACTTTAGAGTAACCCGAAACGCGGGTGACGTGTAACCACTTTGTTTTCTTCCGTCATCTTGATGACGTTAGTTTTGGCCAATCAAAACAGATCAAAAGTGTACCCATGCCTTTTGTTGTAGCCGACATGTTGTACAGTACCTTGTGTCCTTTTTCTGCACATCACGCCATGGATTTTTGGCTTCAAATGTTAGTCCTTTAATCCGAGCTCCTCGGATTCCTGGAGGGCAGGTGAGAGAAGAGAGAGGACAATAACCAATCAACAACCCCATGCCACTTGTTCATTTCCAAAGACGCCACGAACCAAGAGAAGCAACTCCCGCACATCACCTGCCGCTCTGCATAAATGGACGCGCTGCCGACATCTTTAGTCAGCGCGATTCTCGCGCTCGCAGTGGACAAGTACGAAGTCGACTTCATCCCGCAGGCTGAGCTACTGCCGCTCCCGCGCCTCAAGGACCTCGCGACCGTATCCCGCGCATGGGCTGCGCATATTGAAGTGGTTGTTACTAGTTTCAATGCAGCGCGTCTGGAGCTCTGCTTTGAGAGTGGCAGCGTCGAGGAGTTCGCTGCGAACACTGAGAAGCTCGCGCAGAAGCAGAGCACACTGCTGAGCTTGACGCTGACTGTTGGCTCAGAGAAGCAACGTAGAGACCGGGACAACGACGACTTGGCGTTCCAGAGGTTGGAGATCGACTGGAACACGCTCTTCGCAAGCTGCAACCCGAGACTCCAGCGACTCGACCTCTCGGGTCTCCCACTCCTGAGCGACCACTTGATGGATGTATTGGATGCTGCTGCAGTCTACTGCAAGAACCTCCAAGCCCTGGTTCTGCCTCCGAAATTGGAAGACTACGGAGTGGATAGTACTGTTGACCCGGTCTTTGAAACCCTGTACAGTGCGCTGTGCTCCTGGAATGAGTCAAGCAACGGGAGAGGGCTGCGCCAACTTGTGGTCCCGAATCGGAACGCAGAGCACGTCGCGGACTACTCGTCGGAGTATCTACTTGAGGTGGCAAGCAACTGTCCCGCGATTGAGTACCTCGAAGGCTACGAGCGGACATTGTATGAAAACGAGTTTGTCAATTGCGATGAGCTGTTCTACGCCACGAAAGATGCCTGGAGACGCTTCTGCGAGGTCTGCACGAGTCTCAAGCACGTCCACTGGGTCACACTACCGTTTGACGACGATTTCTTCCGGATCTTTGGAGATTATGCGAAGCCGAAGCTCACGAGTCTCAGCATCACGCAATCGTACTCCTGGGACGACGCTTTGTACACGGAGCTAACTGGAGACGAGTACGTGGAGGTCGAGTCGTCGCAGCCCCTTTGTCATGCCGTGAAGTCATGCCCGAATCTGCAATTCCTAGACATCGTGGTTCACGAGGCGACCGAGTTCGACCAGAACGTGTTTGACGACCAGTTCCTGATTACAGTTGTCCAGTCGTGCTCACACCTTCGCGAGTTCTACATCGTGGAGGAGTCGTCTGACGAAGAGCTACCGATCGGATCGATCACCGACGCTGGCGTTGCGGCGCTTGGTCAGCTGCGCTCGCTGTCGCGAGTGATTCTGAAGAATACATCGTGTACGGGTGTGGGCATCTACTCGCTGCTTGCAAACGCGCTGAGCCATCCAGATCGAGCCCCGATCGACGATTTCAGAATCAGCGTCGGTGGAACAGAGAGTCCGGACTCCCGGGAGCACTTCTTCGCGGCCGTCGAGCAATTTCTGGCACTTGTCGCGTCAACTCCGATCTCCCAGCCAGGCACGAATCGCTTCGAGGTGAACATTCTGAACCCGAACCATACCTGGGTCGACGTTGAGCTGACAGCAGCGTACAGACCACGTTTTCGCGAACTAAAGGAGTGGGTGGAGGAGCGCAATCAAGGCTACAGGGTCACAATCATGTACTTTGATAATTACGTCGGACAAGTGTGTCTTTATGCGAAAACTACGCCTGTATCGTGAGATACCAGCAAATGAAAACCGTTGACAAGGGGTCTGATTCGTTTTCAAAGTCAGCTGTCATGATCTAGCGCAACTTCGTAAAGAGAAACGATTTCTAGCTATTCAATTCCACTATCGAAGCTGAAATCAGGAGATCGTATGGTGTTCACAAGGAATCACAAGATTTTTTACCCACAAAAGGTATACGGAGTATACATATACCCAAGTTGAAGTCGATGAACAGTCTCAGGTCGAGGTTTAGTCCGATCGCAGATCGCAATTTCCGTTTTGAAGAATGCGATGGATCAGCTTCGCATTGAATGCCAGCTAGCCGACCAATTTAGATCTGACTTCCGCAAGAATTCGACCGCGCGCACGCACGCGCTCACCGCGCATATTTAGCTAGCCGACAGACAGATAGATAGAAAGGATAGCAGGCTAGAAAGCTCGGCTCGTGCCACCACCGACCGCATCATACAAACAAACAGCTGTAATGAAATCTATCTCTCGTGGTGCGAACGAGCCATATCAAAAACGTGTTGCTGATCGTTGCTGCGGTGCTGCCGTAGAAACGTCTGCCGGTGGCAACATCACATGCTCTATTCTGTGCTCTGTATACTCTACTACTCTACGCTCTATACTTGCTGCACGTAGGTAGGTCGAGGCTGGTGTGCCGAGCGAGCTCGCGAGCGCCGCCGAAGAGAGTACGTACGAATAACGGATAGCGATTGTTTCGCGATCAAAAGCTTGCTTCGCATGCATCCGCTTGGTGGGCTTACTGCTTACCGGTACTCTGGTCTACTTACAGCATGCCAGTCAAGTGCATCGCTGGATTGCTGGTACTACGTAGTACAGTGTCAGAGGAGGCAACGAGGTTGGTTGACCTCGGTTTCTGGTTTCACGCAAAAAGGTATACGGTATATACATGTAGTATACATGTAGCCAAGTTGAAGTGTGAAAAGTCTCAGTCTCCGTCTCAGTCTCAGGTTGCGCGCCAGTCAACACAATTATCACAATCGTGAGACGTCGAGCTGGCGCTGGCGCTTGAGCTTGGCGGCTATTGTGGTTGGCTAGTGGCTGCGGGTGTGCCAGAATGGGTTCGTTTGTCAGTCAAATCGCAGAGTCGCGTCTTCTGTTTCGGAGAATGGGATGGCAGATCGCAGGATCACAGGATCGCATTTTCAGTGCCAGCAACCTGAGTTTCTGAGGCTGGCGGGCGAGCCAATTTAGATTATCTGGAATCCTCATGCGGGTGGTTCTGTGCGTCGTCTCTCTTTGTT
>JAADVK010001072.1:0-12240 GCA_023334975.1 Globisporangium sylvaticum | reverse complement strand
AGTTGATTAGAGGAAGCTGATGAATCGCTCACAGTGTCCTGAGGTGACGTCGTAGTCACAATCGCCTGGACGCGGCCGTGGAACGCGAGACGGCAGGCGAACTTCTTGGGGTCGAGGTCCAGTCGCGAGCAGACCACGAGCACGCCTGGCTGGCACAGGATCGGCTGGTCAAACTGCAGCAGCGCGTAATAGAAGATATGTGTGACTTTTGATTCCTCACTATCCAGTTGCTTGTGGTTCTCCTTGTCGTCGTCCTTCATCGCCACGGGTTCAATCTGAGCCACATGCTCATAGAGACACTTTGGATCAAAGTATGTGGCATTATCACCACCACTGTTGCTGGCTTTGCCGATCCGCGAGAAGAACGTGGCGACCGCGACGACCGTGGTGTGGCCGATCGTGGCGTGGAACTTGCCGCCGGTCTTGCAGCTGCCGCCCTGGAAGAACGCGATCTGGTGCACCGGCACGACCACCTGGCTCACGAACGCCATGCTGCGCGGCGTGATGGCCATGCCGCGCTCCACGAGCGACGCGTCGAGCCCGTTCACGCGGATGCCCACGCGGTCGCCCTGCGCTGCACGCACCACGCTCGTCTTGAACATCTGCATGGACTTGACTTTCTTCACGACCTGGAGGCTCGGGATCTCGATCTCGTCGCAGATCTTGACCGAGCCGGAGAGCACCGTGCCCGTGAGGATCGTCCCGTTGCCCTGGATCGCGAAGCAATGGTCGATCGCGAGGCTGAACGGACCGCTGAGGTCGCGCGTGGGCACGTGAAGGTGGCTGCGGATCGCCTGCACGAGCGCATCGATGCCCAGGGGCGACTGGGCGATCGCTGTATCGTCGCCCTCACTGGACACGTCAGCAAGTGGTAGTGATGGTGCAGCAGCGACCGGTACAATAGGAACACTTTGGCCTTTAAAACACACAAAGTGGCGGTCCAGGAACGCGCGGATCTCGCTCTGCACTCGTCGAACGCGCTTCTCGCGCACTTGCTCCGGCAGCAGGTCCACCTTGTTGAGCGCGATCACCACGTGGTGCTTCACCGCGAGCTCTGCGACCAGCAGACTCTCGATCGTCTGCGGCTGGAGCCCTTTCTGCACGTCCACGACCAGCAGCACCATGTCGATGATGCGCGCGCCGCCTAGGATCGTCTTGAACAGCGCCGCGTGGCCGGGGCAGTCCACGAGCGTGATCTGGATGTCATGTGGTTGATTGGCGCTCTGAGTCTCTGTTAATGGAGGCATTGATCTCTTGGATGTATTGCCGCGGTCTTCATCAGCAGCTTCGCTCTGGGTCAGAGGCGGCAGACGGAACGCCGAGAAGCCGAGGTCCAGCGTGATGCCGCGCTGCTGGCTCTGCGGATGCTTGTCGAGCGCCGCGGTGGACAGCTGCGTGCTGAGCACGCGCACGAGGTTGGTCTTGCCGCTGTCCACGTGGCCCATCACGCCCACGTTCACGTTCACGAGCGGCGTTGAAGCCAGCGTCTTGCCGCCATTTTCTTCGGCCATTTGGCTTGGCGACTTTGATTTTTTTGCTTGCCAAACTCAAGCCAAACGAACAACAGGCAGGTCTGGATTTTACGATCTTTCCTAGCCGATTTCGAATAGGATATTTCTACTAAAAATGATCCTACTTTTGAAATAGTGACATAACCAAAGTATAGTGACATTATTGGTGGACACTTTTTGGGTTGTTGTCGTTGTCAGCTTCCGAAGGACACTTTGTTGTTACTGCGATTGCTTGCGGTCGTAGCGTGCGATGGACACCTGTATGCTCGAGAGGATCTTCTGGATCGACGCCATTGCGTCGCGAACAAACAGCAGCGCCTATGTGATAGATCATTGGTTGCCATACCACACGAAGAGAATTTGTGAGAGGCGCAACACTTCGACGTTATGCTTCTCAGTCGTACACACACAACCACGCACCTCTTTCTTTCTCGCGTTCTCCTGTTGCTCTCGCTCCAGACCAGCTCGCTCTTGGTCGTCAGCAGCAAACTTTCGTCGAACATGCAGCCCTTCGATGTTGATCATCTCGATCGAGTATGCCTATTCAACAAATCAGCCGGGACGCGTTAGCCATCGTACACCCCAGCCAGTAAGAGGACTATTGATACAACAAACCAAAATTACCTTGTCGAGCGTTTCCCAGTCCGCCTTGAAGCTCCCGTACTGCTGCACAAACGTGTCATAGTCTTCTTCGTCGAGAACCACGGTCCGCGTGATATGCGCCGAGGTCTTTTTGCAAATCAGACCCACTTCGCGCGGGAAGAACGACAGATCGGGGATCCGACTGGCTCGCGGAAGAGGACGCTTGGTTTCCGAGACAACGGGTGGTTTCCTCGGCTTTGGCTGCGGCTGCTTCTGGGGCACTGCTTGACTGATTCGCTGAGTTGAATCTTTAGTTGAAGCAGTGGCGGCAGTGGTGGCATCAGGTTTGCCTTCAACCCCTTTGGCTCCATCGGAGGTCTTCTCCTCAGCAGGTGACTTGACTGCCGACTGATCTGCTGATTCATCATTAGGCTCTTTTTGCTTCGTCGTGACTTCTTCGTTGCCGTCGCCACCACCTTCGTTTTCAGAATCGGACGAGAAGAGAGACGCCTGCGCCGCGCTCTTCCCAGTTGCCTTGGCTGCTGCTGGTGTCTTGCTGGGTTTCGTTGTGATCTGCTCATTGGACGGAGCTTCTTCAACTGCTGCCACTGGGGGCGGGATGGTGACTTGCTTTTCAAATCCCTTTTGGATCCTCTCTTTCGTCTTCTGCGCGTCTTCCGCTGACAACGCCGACGGTAAAATCCTTTTCCCCCCCCACGAGACAGAAAGTGCAACATCAACACGCATGAGACAGATGATACTGGTGCAGGTGGCTAAATGATAGGTGCCATCGGAAATGTGGCACGTACCGTTTCCGAAGCGGAATATCAGCAACTTTCACGTCGGGTTTGGCAAACTGCGTGGAAAACAACGACACGCGTTTCCGTTTGCCGGCCGCAGGCGGGTGGTCTTCCAGCAGCTTGGACGCTCGCGATCGCGACTCGATGACGGACTGCGCGTGGCGGTCTTTCATGCGGTCTTTCTCGGTCGAGTCCAGCATGCGCTGCACGATGAGCTTCTGGTAGAACTTGCCAGTCGTGTACACGGAATACCCGCCACGATGGCTACTGCTGCTGCGTTCGGTACCAGTGCTTTCATTGTCATCAGCCTCACCACCATTCTGATCTGCAGCTGCAGCTGGTACCTGTGATTGAGCGTGGTCTTGACGGAACGTGGCGAGGAAATTCACGCGCGGGTCCTCCTTGAACGAGTGCAGCTCGTACCGCGCCACCAGCGCACTGCCCTCACTCTCGCTGTCCTCGCCTGCTGCCATTGCGGCGCTCGCCCCCATATTCACGCTCAGCAGGCTCGTCTTCTTGGTGCTCTTGCGCGCAGCTCCACCACTATCGCCACCGCTGAGGTTCGCGTTGAGTGTCAAGAGCACCTGCTCGGGATTCTGCTGGAGCTTGAGCAGCAGCTCCGGGGTCAGGCGGATGTGCGCCGCCCACTGCATCGCGCGCTTGCCATCGTTGTCGTAGAGCGCGTACTGCAAGAGGAGCAGAGAGGCATAGAGACACGCACATACGCACATACGCAGCTAGTTAGCTAGTGGTATTGCAGTTGCTGGTACTGCAGTACTATATAAGCGCGCGCACAGGCCTGCGCATACAGGCACAAGCATGGTGCGCATCCGTACCGGGGTGTTGGCTTCCATGCTCGATTTTGGTTTTTTGGCTCAATTGATCACGCACGAGCATATTACTGTAGACTCAATATTAAATGCACGCAGCTTTTGGGATCAACTCCCCACAAAAACGGATACCGGTACACCTTTTTTGCAAACTCGAAAACAAATTTTCAAGTGTTGTGGAGATACCAGTATCATACCGGTTTATGCCTTGTGAAGATTCGTTTTTTTGGAATCGTGACTCGGCGTGCGTCAACCGAAAATAAATCATGTGTGCCACATGCCTTGCCTGCAAGAATGTTTGTATTTTGATTTAATACGTCCGTTGCCGTACACTCTTCCAAAGCTGTGTGCCACAGTACTCTCTGTTTAAGGTCAGTTAAGGATTAGTATCTCATAGTTATGCTCACCTAGGAAGACTCAACACTCTAATGCAGCATCAGATCGTCTACTCACATATCCAAACAAACCTATTTAGCTCACCCTCATTTCTTAACGTTAGACGAAACAGACATGCAAATCAACTAATCTCCCATCACTGCGCGCAAAATCTGGTTTCCCTCGCGTGCGCAAACCTGCAAACCTGCAAACCTTCCAGGCACTCATCATTCTGGAATCTGCGGCCCCAAGCACCAGTCGACTGAACCACCCGAGCCAAGCCATGCGGTCCACTCGCGCGCTCTTCGCCGCCGCCGCCAGCGCGCTGCTGCTGACGCTCTCGACAACGAGCCACAACGCGGCGCTCGCGATCCCGGACACCAGCGCGCTGCTCAAGACGCAGCTGCCGTTCCCCATCGAGGCGCACCCGTTCCAGCTCAACCAGGAGCTCTTCGCCGCGAATGAGCTTCTCGAGAACCCTACAGTCGATGCGGTCACGTCGGCTGCGTCTGCGTCGCCTCGTGTGAGCACGGCGCTGGGCGGGAAGCGCCTGGCGGACGTGCCGTTCCCCACTGGCGCGTTCTGGACCAACTTTGTGCTGGAGAAGGGCGAGTCGATCGTCACGACTCTGCCGTACGCGTTCCGCCTGCTGCAGGGCAAAGTGCACGTGTCGTACCCGTTCCGCGTCGTGATGCCCAAGATCATCCAGAACGGGTTCCAGTCGCAGATGGTGCTCAGCAGTGCGTCTGCGTCGTCTGGGTCTCCCAACGGTGCACCATTGACCCACCAAGTCGTGGGCTTTGACACATTCAGCACAACTGTACGCTTCTCGCGCAACGGCCACGAAGAGTTCTCGCTCTTGCTCGTGCGCGGCTCGCCGTACGTCACGGTCGAGTACAAGAACAGCATCGCGACCATCGAGGGCTCAGAGGGGCTCACGGTCTCGCGCATCAAGAAGCTTGAGAACCAGATCTTCATGAACGGCGACCAAGTGGACTTTGCCGTGTTCACCGTCATGCTCAGCAACGGCCAGACCTGGAGCGTGTACGCGTCGGATCCAGCGTTGGAGCTGGACTTCGTGAACGGCAAGATCTCGTCGACCAAGCCGTTCACAGGCACGCTCCGCGTCGCGCTCTGTCTCAGTGCGGACGTGCAGCCGTTCCTCCTCGAGTCCGCGCCGTACTACCCGGTTGGCGGCGACGTCGACTACAAGGTCGACGTGGCGAAGAACGTGGCGAATCTCCAGTTCAAGTGGAAGACGCGTCGATTTGCTACTACGAGCAGCGCATCTGATGATGACGAGAGCGCCAAGCTCTTGATGCTCGCATTACCACACCACATGGACATTCTCGCAAAGAACGATGACGACGCCATAGTGAACAAACCGGCGAGCGAGATCTTGTACACGTCGATCAAGGGCATGATGAAGGGTGTGTACGGCGCAGTGTGGCACCTGCAGGAGACGCTGCCGGACGTTGAGTGGGACTTCGCGAACGACGGATTGTTCTTCGAAGACGACTCGAAAGACGCGAGCAAAGCCGAGGACGCGCTTCGCAAGAACACGCGCGACCAAGTGACCAAGGACATCATCGCCAATCTCTACCAAGACGTGGACGCGTACCCGGCGCTCGCGGTCGACTCGTACAACTTTGGCAAGCAGATCGGACGTGAAGCGCGCCTGCTGCTCATCGCGGACCGCTTCAAGCAGAAAGAGCTGGTTGACAAGCTGCTGAGCAAGATGAAAATCGAGCTTGGCGCGTGGCTGACGGCCAAGAACCCGGACTTCCTCATCTACGACCAGACCTACGGTGGCGTGGTGACCAGCGACGGCATTAAGGACCAAGGCGCGGACTACGGCAACGGCCACTACAACGACCATCATGTAAGGACAACAATGTCATTGTTGCAAGGCTTTCATACAGATTGGCTTAACCTAACTCTCTCTCTCTCTGTATGTGTGACTATGTAGTTCCACTACGGCTACTTTGTGTATGCGCTTGCCGCAGTGCGCAAGTTTGATCCAGAGTTCATCTCGTCGCATGAGCTCGCGTGCGCCATGCTCGTGGGCGACATCGGCACGCCGATCCTCGACGACACGCAGTTCTTCAACGACTTCCCAGCGCAGCAGCTGTTCCCAGTCGCGAGACACAAGGAGTGGTACGTCGGGCACTCGTACGCGAGCGGACTCTTCTCGATGGAGGTCGGCAAGTCCCAGGAGAGCAGCAGCGAGTGCATCAACGCCTACTACGCGCTCGCGCTCTTCTCGTCGCTCGACGGGGATGCCCAGGACGCCAAGTCATACCACCAGTACGCGCGGCTGCTGCTCGCCTCTGAGTTGCGCTCGACCAAGAAGTACTGGCACATGCAGAAGAACTCGCAGATTTACGAGCCACTTTTCGCCAAGAACACGATGGTCGGCGTTGCAGGCGAAATGTCGGTCGTCTACAGCACCTGGTTCGGCTACAAGGCCGTGTACATCCACGGCATCAACATGATCCCGTTCACGCCCATCACGACCCAGCTGCTCAACGAAGAGTACGTCGCTTACGAATACGCGCTGCTGCGTCAAGATTTCCAGGACCTCGGCCCGGATGACATCTGGCGATCGGTTGTAGTGTTGGACCATGCGATCCTGGATGCCGCCACGGCGTGGGACGAACTAGTGTCGTCGGTCAGCGCGTACGACACGTGGAACTCGGCGTCCAACTCCATGTACTGGATCGCCACGCGCCAGTCCTGGTTCGCGCAGAAGACGAGAAACGTACTGACCAAACCGGACCTGCACGACGAAGACCAGTGCTTTGGCTACCCGGCGTGCAGCACTGCCGGTGCCAATGGCACGGCGCTGAACTGCTGCTCATCGCTTCCTGGTTGTTGCCCAAGCACGCTCGGCTGTTGTCCACAGAAAGATCCGAGCCTCGTGCCGCTCAACGCCTGCTTTGGCGAGCACCAGTGCGCGGTGCTTGGTCTCGGCTGCTGCAACAGTATTGACGGGTGCTGCGAGCCAGACCCGTTCACCGGCGCTGTGCTTGGCTGCTGCAAGAACCAGCATCCCGTGACAAAGAAACCTCGCGCCACAGCTGCGCACGGCAACCAAACGACTGACCCGAGCATGTGCTACAGCGAGCCGCTGTGCGATGCTGCGAAGCTCGGATGCTGCACTGCTCCAGGCGGATGCTGCGCTGGTGACGGTCCAAAACTGGACTGCTGCTCCAACAAAGTTACGCTGGCACCGGCGAATGCAGCAGATACTGCGACCTGCCACAGCCAGCCAAAGTGCGCCGCCGCTAAGCTCGATTGCTGCGCAGTGGAAGGCGGTTGCTGCGCGCCGGACCCAACTGGCGCTGTGCTCGACTGCTGTGAAGTTCCTGCTCCAACAACCACACTGGCAACAAACTCGTCCAACTCGCAATCCTCTGAGAAAGAGGATGACGGCGCGTGCCTGGGTGAACCGCAGTGTGCGCTCGCTGGACTTGACTGCTGCGGAAGTCCAAATGGCTGCTGCCAACCTGATCCAATCACGGGACAGAAACTGCTCTGCTGCCAGACAGATTCGACGACGAGTGCGCCAACGCCGAGCGTCCCTGACTACGTCCACTCGTGCCACGGAGAGATCGCGTGCTTG
The DNA here is from genome assembly GCA_023334975.1 of Globisporangium sylvaticum. Taxonomy (NCBI): domain Eukaryota; phylum Oomycota; class Peronosporomycetes; order Pythiales; family Pythiaceae; genus Globisporangium; species Globisporangium sylvaticum. The sequence continues at coordinate 4,517 of JAADVK010001072.1, read as the reverse complement.
ACCGGAGGAGCAAACGGAACCGCGCTGAACTGCTGCTTCACGGAAGAAGGGTGCTGCCCTGGGCTTCTGTGCTGCGCGTCCAGTGGTGATGAAGTGAGCACCAAAACGGGCGCTTCCTCGGACGACGACAGCGAGAAGAAAGAATCCTCGACCGTGAACCTCGTGTTCGCAATCATTCTCGGCGTCTTCGTGCTCGGCGCGATCATCTTCTGCCTCACCATGTGCTACCGCCGCCGCCACTACGCGCCGATCGACCACGACCTCCGCGCCTGGTACTGCGCCGGGATGCTCGTCGTTGTCTTCGCGTTCTTCGTGGTTCTCGTCTACAGCGCCTAGGCTTTCCTCACCATTTCAGCAGCCCCATTCCTCTTTTTTTGCATCTCTGCTGTGGTTGTTTTTGTGTCATTCTGAAAAACCAAGAGTAAGTAGCCTAAGCCTCACTCAATAGAAATCGATAAGATTTTGTAGCCGTGCCACGAGCACAGGGTCTTGTAGACTTCGTCCCATGAAATCCACGCACTGGGGCGTTGTCCTTTGCGCGCAGTCAGAATCTCGCGACATTGGAGGTTTCCTGGTGGTGATGACTCTTCTTCTGTGGAGCTTGGCGGCTCTTGCCACTCGCGCATGGCGAACACCAAAGCGTAGTGGTTCCTCAAATGGTAGATGAGCACAGTCGAGTCGCGTGAGAACTCTCGCCACAGACTGATCCAAGCATCTGAGCGTCGTTCTTCCGAATCCTCCGCCGCAATCTGCCACGCCACACAATTGTTGCTGCTACTGCTACTGCTCGTTGGCTTCCCATAAACAGCGTTGCGTGGAGAGGTCTTCCAGCCGCTCCAAGGCGCTCCATCTTGCTTTCGCTCGCGTTCACAGTTTCAATGGCGCGCAGAAGCGCTTCGTTCCCGCAAATTGCAGTGCTTGGCTTCACGGGGCGTTCGAGTTTCGCAAGTCCGTCGATCAGATGCAAGTACTGGTACAGCGAGTCTTGCAGATGCTGCTTTCCACGGTGGTGCTTGGCAGACGAGGAGTTGGGGTCTCCTGTCTTGAAATCGATCTCAAACGCTGTACTGGTCGACTTGGTCTCGTTCTCTCGTGCTTCAAGTCTGCCTTCACTGCTCACTCGTCGAGGTCTCCGATTCAAAAGAGTCTGCATCGTTCTGCACCAACAAACTGTGGAACACGGGGTACTGGCTGGGGTTCTTCTTCACACAGGACAATGCGGCATCAAGCAAGTGCTTCTGCGTTATCTTCTTGGTTCCCTAACGAACCAACATAAAACAACAACGATGAGATTTGTCACCTTTTCCACAAAGCAGAAATGCATTTAAGAAATCGCAGTGGCCTCACCTCAAACTCAAACTCGCCACTGGACGCAATGCGTTCGCGAACAGCAGCTTCCAAATCTGCTGTCTCTTGCTCTGAGACTCCCGCTTGAAGCTGCACAAGTCGCTTTTGTCTGCGGATCCGGTCTCTTGTCATGACTTTGTAGTATTCGAGCAGTTGTGCGCAGGTCCAGTCGGGTTCCTTGGTGGAAAGAGCGTTCACCGCTCCAGCTGAACGTTTTCATACGGCACACGCACGAAACAAAGTTACGAGCTGCGCAACATAGTACTCTTGGTAAGAAAGCTGATTATGGGCACAGTCGCTTACCGACACTTGCGGCGGCACAGCACGGCGACGGCTGATTCACCCACGAGCGCATGAGCTTCTTTGAGCACGCGATTGCAAACTTGTCTTTCTCTGTGAGCGACACGCTGGCGCTGATGGTTCCTGAGCCTTTCTCCGCAGAAGATGTGGTTGTCGCACTACTGAACAGTAGCAGCGCATCCAGATCGTCCAGCTCCGTCGATGGAGTGGCGCCTTCTCCATCACTCCCTCCTCCTCCTCTCATCGTCACTTCATCGACGTCTTGCCTCTCAGTCGCATCGTTAGCTGTACGCTGAGTCACCATATCTTTGGTTACTGGTGGGTGGATCTATTCGATTGTGTGGACGCCGTGACTCGTCGCAGCTCTCGGCTCCAGTATTTTCCCGAGCGGCCAAATCAGGATACGCCGGAACCAATGATTGGTGGTTATGAACTCCTCGCCCATCTCACGATGCCCAATCGGTCTCCCCCGCCATTTCTGCGCATCACTATCATCATCACCATCACACGTCTTACCCGCCCTGATTTATCTGGACTCGGCAGCGAAGCGACTGACTGACGGATGGATCGATCGATCGGACCGCTCGTTGAACTGCAAACCACACACGATGAACAAGGAACACGCAACGCCACACCTTGACTCTGTCGCATCGTCATCACGCTCGTCACTCTCTCTCTCTCTCTTTAGTTTTTCAGGCAGGGTCCTCTCTCTCTTCATTATCTCAGTACTCTCTCTCATTCATCCAGGTAACTCTGCTTTAACGACACCGTCATCTTCCGCTTGTTCACCATCCGCCACTCATCCATGGCAGAACACAAACTGCATGCTCCTCAGCTTAGTCACGACGTGGTGGCGAGCCGCTGCGGTGGCGTGGAGGCGAACGGCTGCGGTGACGGCTGCGGCTACGATCGCGGCCACTGCTGCGGTGCTCGCGGTGGTGGTCACGGCGAGGGGAGCGCGAGCGCGAGTAGCGACGAGGACGGTCGCTGTGGCGTCCGCTGCTGCGTCCGTGGTAGTCATCACGACGCTCGCGGCCGCCTCCGTAGCGGTCGCCGCTGCGACGGTCGTCTTCGTAGCGACCGCGCTCTTCATAGCGACCGCCTCCTCGTGGCTCTTCCTCGCCGCCGCGCGAGTAGAACTCTCTTGGGTTGTCTGGACGGCGCTGCTTCGCGAACTGCACGCGCAGGTCGCGGCCCTGGAAGTCCTTGCCTTCCATGGCTTCGATCGCGTCTTCGGCGTCGCGCTTCTGCATGAAACGCACGAACGCGAAGCCGCGCGACTCGTTCGTGCCGCGCGCGCGAGGGATGTACACGTCGCCGATCTCGCCAAACCTGGTACAGTACCAACCATAAAGGGTCAATACCCAACACTCCTCGTAGATGGAAAACCATAGAAACAAATGCACTCACTTGGCAAAGATCTCTCTCAGCTCATCGTTGCTAAAAGATCAAACGAAACAAAAGCATTAGCTATTAACTCTAGTCATCACAAGACACACACACATATTCATGGGGGCCATACTCGAAAACGACAAGGGGGGAAAGAGATGAGAAAGCGAGTGAGGCATATCCATCTATCTACAGACAGACATACCCAAACGCCTCGCCCGCATCGCGTGACGCCACACGCCACACACAGGTCCCTCCACTTCCCCATCAGCACACAGACACGCAGACAGAGCCGCATACGCAGCGACCTCCCCTTCACTACACACACACAGAGCGAGCTGCGAATCGAGGGAGCGCGCCATGTTTCCCTCTCTCTCTTTCGCCGAGTTTCCCCTCTCGCGTATCGGCACCCACAGCATACAACGGCACACAGAACAGGAGCACAGACGCCGGTCGGCCGGTCACTCACCCGATCTGGAAGGGGACGTTGTCCACCTTGAGCGTGAACATGCTGTCGACATTCGGAGGCGCCATCTCGATTGATCTCTCTTGCTTCTTGCTTCTTGCTTCTTGCTTGCAGGCGGTCGCTTTGCTTGTGAGCGAGCGCGGTCTTTCTTTCCTTTTGTTGCGTGAGACTGGATTGAACCGGACCAACGCATTTGGATTTTTGGCTTGGCGGTCACGTCGCCATACTTTAATCCAGTCACGCGGGGGTTCTGACACACCAGGTTTGACTTGAGTAAAGTATGCTGAGGTCGGCACCACACCCTCGACCCAAAATGCACTTTCCACATCACTGTGGACTTTGGTGTATTAATGTGCAACATGCAACTTCACCAAGCTCTTTATGCTTATAAACTCGCAAAAACAGAATTTAAATAAATTTCTCGCACCCGGCAAAAGCGATCAGCGCTTTCGAAGGGATCTGCCCTTTCTCTTGTACAATCCTGCTCTTTCGTAATACCTCCCACAATTTGTGCTTTTTCGAGCACCTCTCGAAAACGAATAACTGCACACCCATGTTCACACTTTTCCATACAAATCCAAGTCAATAGCGCTCATCTGGCCGTGTCGTTTTTCGTGCACGGAGGTTAGGGCAAGCGCCAACCCCAAATTTCATGAAATTTATAAAAACAAAGATCCTGAAACCCAAAAATGAAGTTGAATCACACGAAGAAGTCGGGCAGTCTTCGTTGTCGCCCTCTGGAGGACACAGTTTGGATCTTCACAACCACAGCAAACAACACGTTAGAAGCCTTTCAACGTGGTCACGCCACTACTTTTATATTGCTCTGACAGCTTAGACTACACACGCTCGCTTTTGCGACTCAAGAACAGCGCACATCACAAAACCACGACAAGGTCTCTTGCCTGCTACGTTCTCGTACACGCCGCTCAGTACTGCGAGTACTGTCCGTAGCTCTTCTTGTCTCCGTAGTTGTTGCCACCGTAGCCGTAGTCGCCGTAGCTGTCGTAGTCGT
>JAADVK010001071.1:0-12245 GCA_023334975.1 Globisporangium sylvaticum | reverse complement strand
CATTTTTTAATAATAAACCTTTTCCTTTATATGGTTCAGGTTTTTTATGATTTTTAATAAAATGTACAAATTGAGTTAAAAATATAAAATCTATACTACTAAAAATTAAATTATTAGCTTGACTTATTACTTTAATATTTGAAGGAATAGATACAGTAATATTATGACTAAATCCTAGTTTTAAAATTAAATTGTCATTTTCAACAAAAGCTTTAAAACCTATACCCTTTAATATTAAATTTAATTTAAACCCTTGTAAAACACCTTTTATTTTTAATTTTATTAATTTATTGTATAAATTTAAAATACTTTTTTTATTTTTTTGTGAATTAAGAATTAATATTAATTGATTTTTTTTGAAAAAAAATAAAATTTCATTAATATAATTTAATGATAATTTTCCTAATAAACTTTCAAAATATATTTTATTATTTTCAATATTAATTTTTACATTTTTTGGAATTTTAAAAGTTTTATCGATAAAAAATATATTTATATTTCCTAAAGAACTTTTAAAAAAAATTTTATTTTTTATTTTAATATTTTTTTTTAATAATTTAATCATAATTTTTTAAAAAATTTTACAAATTAATTCACCACCAACATTTAATTTTTTAGCTTGTAAATCAGTTAAAATACCTATAGAAGTTGATAAAATATAAAATCCTTGTTTTTTTATATATAAATCTTTATTTTTTACATATAAACGTTTACCTGGTTTTGATAAACGTTTAATTTCTGTAATAATAGCTTTATTTTTTTTATATTTTAAATAAATATCTAATTGGTTATTTGAATTAATTTTATAACTTCTTATAAAACCTTCACGAACTAATATATTTAAAATATTTATACATTGTTTTGAATTTTGTTGTGTTATTTTTGATTTTTTTGATAAATAACCGTTTTTTATTTTTGAAAATAAATTTGAAAGAGTATCTGTAATAATCATATTAATTTACCAACTATATTTCGAAACACCTGGTAAGAATCCTTCTGATGCTAATTTACGTAATTGTATTCTCGATATTTTAAATAAACGATAAACACTTTTTGAACGTCCAGTTAATACACATAAATTTTTAATACGTGTAATTGATGAATTTTGATGAAAGAAAAACCATTTTTGTTGGATTTTCCATCTTAAATCTTTATTTATATTTAAATTTTTTGAGATAATTTTTAAAATTAATCTTTTTTTTTCTAAATTTTTAAATAAATAGCGTTGTTTTATGTTTTTTTTTATTTTTTTTTGCATGATATATTATATTAATTAATGATATATAAATGTATATGTGGAGATAATCGGACTCGAACCGATAACCTTATATTTGCAAAACATATTTTCTACCAATTGAAATATATCCCCAATAGTAAAATAAGTGTATTGGGACTCGAACCCAAGACCATCGGATTAAAAGTCCGGTGCTCTACCAACTGAGCTATACACTTATTTGAAATTGTTAAATATTAATAAATACTTTTTTAAATAATAAAAATTTTTGATTTAAAAAAAAATTAATTTTTTTTTTTAATATATTATTTAATAAAGGAGTTTCTTGTATTTTAACATTTTGATTTTCTTTATAAACAGATAATTTTTTAGTAATAAATAATTCAAAATTAGAACAAAAAGTTTTATAAGAATTATTTAAAAAAAAAATTATGTTATTTTTTTCAAAATTTATTTGACTTTTTTTTTTATTATCAAATACTATTTTTTTTTTTCTAAATTTTAAATTATAACAAATTTTTGGTAAAAAAAAATAAGTAATAAAAAAATAAAAATTTAAGAAAAAGAAAAGAAACCATGAAACTTGATTAAAAAATGAAAATTGATCAAATTGTGGCATAATTATTTTTTTTTTTGATTTATTTCACGTACATATAATTTTCTTGAAAGAACACTTTTTTTAAAAATTATTTTTTTTTTTTTTTTTTTATTAATTTTATGATTTTTAATTAATTCTTGCAAATAAGATACTCTTGAAAGTATTTTTTTTTGTTTTAAATTTAAATCATTAATTATATCTATTTTAAAATTTAAATAACGTAATTTATAACTATTAATTAGTTGTTTTGGTTGAATTTTTTTGGGAATATAAAAAAATTTTTTTTTCTTAAATTTGTTTTTTTTATTTATATAAAAAGTTTTTTTATTATTTATTAAATTATTTAAATTAATAGGTTTCATTGAAAAAACAACACCTAAAATAGAAATTAAAACTTTTTTATTAGTTCCGCCAATAATACGACCTTTTATTATATTATTATTTTTTTGAATAATATTTTTAAATATTATTGAATTAAAATGATATAATATATCATAATTTAAATTATAATTAAATAATAATTGATTTTCGTATTGTATTTGAACTGTATAAATATTATTTAAATTTAATACTGTTGAAGGTAAATAAATATTTTCATAATTATTTAATTCAATAATACTTGAATCTATATTTTTATATAATATTTGATTTTCAAATAATATTTTTTTTAATTTAAATTTGTTTTTTTTTAAATCGTTATTTTTTAAAAAATGTTGATAATTTAGTAAATTATTAATTTTTTGTTTTTTTAATTTTTGCATTTAAATATATTAAATAAAATTAGGCCTAGTAGGACTTGAACCTACAACTACACCGTTATGAGCGGTATGCTCTAACCAATTAAACTATAAGCCTTATTATTTATAAATAAATTTTGTTTTAACAGGTAATTTATTTGAACCTGCTTTTAATACTTTCTTAGCATTTTCTAAAGAAATACCACTAATTTCATATAAAATTTGTCCTTTTTTCACTTTAGCAACCCAAAAAGAAACAGCGCCTTTACCTTTACCCATACGATTTTCTGTAGGTTTTGAAGTAACAGGTGTATCTGGAAAAACTCTAATCCAAAGAAAACCTAATCTTTTCATTTTTCTAACAATTGTTCTACGGGTTGCTTCTATTTGTCTAGCAGTTAATCTAGCTTCTTCTAAAACTTTAATAGCATATTTACCAAATATAATTTGATTACCTTTTGTTGTTTTACCTACAAGTTTACCTTTAAATTGTTTTTTATATTTTGTTTTTTTAGGAAATAACATAAATTTAATTTTTTTTTAAAAAAACCCAAAATTTAATACTACAAATACCAGAAGGTGTTTTAAATTCATTGAAATGATACTTAATATCATATTTTAAAGTATTTAAAGGGATTTTACCTTTCTGATAAACTAATTTTTTTTTACGTTTTGAACCGTTTAATCTTCCTTTAAATTGTAAACGATATCCTATAAAATTAGAAAACATTCTAAAAAATTCTTGAAGAATATTATTTATATTTTTTATATATTTTTTATGAGATTTTTTTCTTTCTAAAGATTGTTTAATATAATGTGAAATCATATTTATATTTTTAGTATATAAAGCATAACTAAAATTATAAATCATTTTTTTTACATCTTTATTAATTTTATTATTTTTTTTTATAAAACGAAAAATTCTTCCTAATTTTTTTTTTAATATTTTTAAATCTTTTAATTTTACATTTTTTATAAAAAGTTTTATATTATTATTCTTATAATATAAATTTAAATGATTAACAATTTTATTATAAGGTAATCTATAAAAATTTTTAGAATGTTGACGTACATAAATATAAATATTTATATTTTTTGAAGTTTTTACTGTATTTAATTTTATTAATTTTAAATTTTTATAATTAAAAATATTTTCAAAATATTTTCTAATTTCTAAATCAAAATGTAATAAATTTGAATATTCATTTTTTTCAACAATCCATTTTGAATGCCAATTTTCATTTTTATTTAATCGTAAACTAATTGGTATAATTTTTTGACCCATAATTTAATTTATTTTTTTTTTTTATATATATGTTTTTTTCTAGTATTTACAAATTCACCAAATTTGAAACCTATCATTTTTTCATTTATTTTTATATTTATAAAAGTTTTACCATTATAAATATTTACAAAATGATCAACATATTCAGGTAATATTGTTAAATTTTTATTATCTATTTTTATCCATTGTTTTTTTTTTAGTAAATTAACTTTAAAAAAAGGACCTTTATACTTACTTCTAGACATATTTTATATTACTTATTGTATAATTAATTTTTTTTTTTTTTTATTACGTGTAGGTTTACCTTTAGTAATTCTACCTTGAGGACTTACAGAAGGTCTACCACCACTAGTTTTACCTTCACCACCACCATGAGGGTGATCTACAGGATTTTTAGCTACTCCACGTACTTTAGGTCTTCTATTTAACCATCTAGAACGTCCAGCTTTACCTAATTTTATTTTTTTATGATTTATATTAGAAACTATACCTAAAGTAGCATAACATGATAATAATATTAATTTTAATTCACCAGAACTTAATCTTATTTTTGCATATTTATTATTAATTTTTTGTATTAATTGTGCAGATGTTCCAGCACTTCGAATTAATTTTCCTTTTGAATTTGGATATAAACTTATATTATGTATTAAACTACCTATAGGTATATTTTTTAAAGGTAAAGCATTACCTACTTTTAATTCAGCTTCTGGAGAACTTTTTATATATTGGTTTAAATTTAAACCTTCTGGAGCTAAAATTAAATGAGATTGTAAATCATTTTTTATATAAGCTATATTTGCAGATCTATTAGGGTCATATAAAATTTTAGTAACATAACCTTCTACATTTTGAGATCTATTAAAGCTAATTTTTCTATATAAACGTTTATGACCTCCACCTCTATGTCTTACAGTTATTTTACCTTGATTATTTTTACCATTTGCTCTTTTAAAACCTTTTATTAATTTTTTAATTTTAAAAGTTTTAGTTAAATTATTTTTTTTTAACAAAAATGTTTGACGTTGTGACGGTGTTATGGGATTTATTTTTTTTTCTATCATTTTATATGGTATATAGATAAAATCTATTATGTTATATATTTTTAATAAAACAATTTCAGATTCAAAAAGTATTTTATATTCATTAACAGTTTTATACGGTATAAATGAATATCAATCTAAAAAAATTTGTAAAAATATAGGAATTAATCCTCAAATAACTATTAATAAACTTAAAAATAATCACGTAAACCGTTTAATTAATTATATTAATAAAAATATAAAAATTGAACAGTTATTAAAACAATCGAAAAAAGATAGATTAAATGAATTATTAGATATTAAAAGTAATCGTGGTATAAGATTGAGTCAAGGATTACCTGTAAGAGGCCAACGTACACATACTAATGCTAAAACAGTTAAAAAATTGAAAAAAATCTTTATTCAAAAACAACCTTTACGTAATAAACGTCCATTAAAAATTCAAAAAAAAAAAAAAAAATAAAGAAATTATATGATTAAAAATAAATTTAAAAATAAAAATAAAAATACTTTAATTTTAGCTAATTTACATGTAAAATGTAGTTTAAAAAACACTATAGTTAGTTTAACTAAAAACACTGGTGGTGTTTTAAAACAATGGTCTACAAAATCATTAAAAAAAACTAAATTTAAAAAAAACACACCCTATAATGTACAATTAATAATTTATAAAATAAATCAATATATTCAATTAAAAAAAATTAAAAAATTAAATATACATTTAAATGGTACTGGTTTAGGTAGATTTAATATTTTAAAAAATATTAAAAAAAAAAATATTAAAATTGGATATATTTTTGATAAAACTTCTAGACCTTTTAATGGTTGTAGAATTAAAAAAATGAAAAGACGTTAATTTTATAAAATTGGATAGGTGATCGAGTGGTTTAAGGTGTCAGTCTTGAAAACTGAAGTATATAAAAATACCGTGGGTTCGAATCCCACTCTATCCTTTTTAAAGCTAGAGACGGATTTGAACCGTCATTAAAGGATTTGCAGTCCTTTACATTACCATTATGTTATCTAGCCATAGTATAATTTATAAATTATGAATAAAAGTAAAAAATTCTTTACCTATAAAAATAAAATTATTTTAACAAATGGATCTTCTTTAAAAATAACATCTATTAAGTATATAAAAAATTATCAATTAGATTTTAAAATTTTTAAAGAAATAAAAACAAATAAAGATTCAAATACAAATTTTAATAAAAATAAATTAAATTTTATTAAAAAAATATTTATATAATAAAAAATATATATATATAAATATTTCAAATAAAATTAAAAAAATAAAAAAAATTAATAATTGATTTATAAAATCTGGAGGTGAAATTATTGCACTAATTATTATAAATTTTAAAAAAAAAAATTTTCTTAAATTAATAATTGTTTTTATTTGAAAAATATTATTAAATATTATAAAAAATAATATAAAAAAATAAATAAATATAAAAAACATATATATAAATGATGAAAACATGAAATTAAAATAATTATTTAATTTTGGCTCAAAATATATATTAAAAAGATATTTATTTGAAAAATTAATATTTAAAAAAAAATACCAGATATTAGGTATTATTTTAATAAAAATAATAGAAATAATAAAAAAATTGAAAATTAAAAAAATTAAATAAATTTTTATTATTTTAAAATTTTCATATTTAAATAAACCTGAGGAAAAAAAAAACCAACTTTGAATCATACTTAATTGAAAAATTATAAAAAATGATACAAAAATTGATATAAAAATATTTGTTATAAATATTTCAGTAATATTTGTAAATATAAAATATTTTAATAAATCTTTATTAATTAATATATTAATAAATAAATATATTAATTGATTTGAAAAATAATAAGATACTATAAAAAGATAAAAAAAAGTAATTAATAATATAAAAAAATTATATTTTAATTCAAATAGATGTAATTGTAAATAAGTTGTTATTTTGTTATTGCTCATATTATATATAGCCTACTTGGTGAAATTGGTAAACACGATAGATTTAAAATCTGTTCCCACTTCAGGGTTATTGGTTCAAGTCCAATAGTAGGTATTTTTATCAAAGTGGTGAAATTGGTAAACACGTTACACTTAGGATGTAAAGCTTTAATGCATTAAGGGTTCAAGTCCCTTCTTTGATAATTTCTATAAGAATATATTTTAAGACGAGATAGAGTAATTGGTAACTTATCAGGCTCATAATCTGAAGATGTAGGTTCGAATCCTGCTTTCGTCAAAATTAATTAAAAATTTATGATACAAATTCAAACTAAATTAAAAGTAAATGATAACAGTGGTATCAAAATAGGACAATGTATAAAAATATATAAAAGTAAAGTTGGAAAAATAGGTGATACTATCTTAATTTCAGCGAAAAAATTACGTTTAAACCAAAAAAAAAAAGTTAAAATAATTAAAGGTGATTTATTTAAAGCTTTAATTGTTCATACAACTTATCAAAAAAAAAGTACAATAGGAAATTTAATTAAATTTGATAAAAATTGTATCATAATATTAAATAATCAAAATAAACCTCTAGGTACACGTATTTTTGGTCCAATTACATCTGAATTTCGAAAACAAAAAAATTTTAAAATTTTATCATTATCTTCTAATATTTTATAAACTTTAAATTAAATATGAATAAAAATTTAAAAAATCATTATCAAAATGTTATTATATACGATCTTATAACAAAATTACATTTTAAAAATATATTTGAAATTCCAAAAATAACTAAAATATGTTTAAATATTGGATTTAAAAATGCAAATATTGAAAAAAAAAAATTAATTAATATTATAATACTTTTAAAATTAATTACTAATCAAAAACCTATAGTAACTAAATCAAAAAAAAATAATATTTTTTTAAAAATTAAAAAAAATTCTATTATTGGTTGTAAAGTTACTTTAAGAAAAAAAAATATATATATTTTTTTAGAAAAACTTTTAATATTTATATTACCAAATATAAATAAAATAAATTTTAATTTAAAAAATAAAAATATATTAAATTTTCAAATTAAAAATGTATTAAATTTTTTTGAATTAAAAACTGAATTTTTAAAATTTAAAGAAATACCACCTATAGATATTTCAATACATACTAATTCAAAAAATAATAATCAATTATTTTCATTATTAAATTCTTTTTTTATTATTAAAAAATAATAGCAAAAATAGCTCAATGGTAGAGTATAACCTTGCCAAGGTTAATGTTGAGGGTTCGAATCCCTTTTTTTGCTTTTATTTTTTAATAATAATATAAAATGGACCCAAAGGCAGTATTTGGTATTTCCATATAAATTAATTAATAAGGGAATAATTGTTTAAGAATCGACATTTTATTATGTGATTATAGATTAATTGGTAAATCCTTTATCTTCCAAGTAAATATTGTGGGTTCAAGTCCCACTAATCACATATAAAAAAAAGGAGAAATGGCTGAGTGGTTAAAAGCGGCAGACTGTAAATTTGTTGAAATATTTTCTACGTAGGTTCAAATCCTACTTTCTCCAAATATAAAAATAAGATTAATATTATAAAATAATAAAAATTTTATATTCTTTAAGATATATTTTAATGTAAGAATGTTTATTATTAAAATTTTTTGATTTTTTAATAATTTATATTAAATTTTTAATATAAAAATTAAATAGAGTTTGATCCTGGCTCAGAATAAATGCTATTGGTATGCTTAACACATGCAAGTTGAATGTTTAAATTTTAAAACATAGCGAACGGGTGAGTAACGCGTGAATTATCTACCTTTTAATTCAGGATAATTATTTTTAATAAAAATACTGAATAATTTCAATAAAGTTTTAATAACGTTAAAAGATGAGTTTGCGTAAGATTAGGTAGTTGGTAGTTTAAAAGACTACCAAGCCGACTATCTTTAGCTGGTTTGAAAGAATGATCAGCCACATTGGGACTGAGACACGGCCCAAACTTTTTTAAAGGCAGCAGTGGGGAATTTTGGACAATGAGCGCAAGCTTGATCCAGCAATACCAAGTGAGTGATGAAGGCTAATTAGGTTGTAAAGCTCTTTCATTAAGGAGGAAAATGACAGTACTTAAAAAAGAAGTTCCGGCTAATACCCGTGCCAGCAGCCGCGGTAATACGGGAGGAGCGAGCATTATTCGGAATGATTAGGCGTAAAGGGTTTGTAGGTGGTTTTTTAAGTTGAAAAAAACAAATTAAAGCTCAACTTTATAAATTTTTTCAAAACTGAAAAACTTGAGTATAAATAGAGGATAATGGAATTTCTATTGGAGGGATAAAATATGTTGATAATAGAAGGAAGATCAAAAGCGAAGGCAATTATCTGGGTATATACTGACACTGAGAAACGAAAGCTTGGGTAGCGAACGGGATTAGAGACCCCGGTAGTCCATGCTGTAAACGATGAGTGCTCATATTTAGAATTTTTAGATATCAAGCTAACGCGTTAAGCACTCCGCCTGAAAAGTATAATCGCAAGATTGAAATTCAAAGGAATTGACGGGAGTCTACACAAGCGGTGGAGCATGTGGTTTAATTCGATAATACGCGCAGAACCTTACCAACTCTTGCAAATTAGATTAAAAAATTTAATTTAATCTAAACAGGCGTTGCATGGCTGTCGTCAGCTCGTGTTGTGAAATGTTTGGTTAAATCCTTTAACGAGCGCAACCCCTATTATTAGTTGCTAATTTATTTAAATAAATAAAAGCACTCTAATAAAAATGTCAATGATAGGTTGAAGGAAGGTAGGGATGACGTCAAGTCTTCATGGCCCTTATGAGTTGGGCTACACACGTGCTACAATGATAATTACAATGAGAGGCAATAATGATTTAAAATTGGAGCAAATCTTTAAAAATTATCTTAGTTCGGATTATGGGCTGAAACTCGCCCATATGAAGCTGGAATCGCTAGTAATCGCAGAACAGCATGCTGCGGTGAATATGTTACTAGACTTTGTACACACCGCCCGTCACATCAAGGAAGTTAAATATTTTTAAAATGATTTTTAGTTATTTTATTTTAATAAACAATTGTTTAATTTTAATAATTTATATTTAAGATTTTTTAATATATAAGTTCCTAAAAAGTATTTAGTAACTTTGATGAAGTCGTAACAAGGTAGTCGTAGGGGAACCTGTGGCTGGAAGAGCTCTTTAACATTCTTATATTAAAATATATTTAAAAGGAAAATAGTTTAATTGGTAAAATAATAGTCTCCAAAATTATTGTTGTTGGTTCAAGTCCAATTTTTCCTGAAAATTTATTAAAAATAATATTATATATATATGTATACTTAATTTTAATTATTTTATATTTTTAATATTTTATTTATAAAATATTTTATTTTAGTATATTATTTAAATATAATAAAATTTAACATTTTTTATTTATATTTTTTATATATATTCAAATTTTATTTATGAAATTAACACAAAAATTTAGTCAATATTTATTACAGATTTTACCTATTATAAATTATACTCTTTATAAAAATGAATTATCTATAAATATTTCTTTTAATAAAATGGTTCCTATTTTTTTTTTTTTAAAAAATCATACAAATACTCAATTTAAAGTTTTATCTGATGTATGTGTTGTAGATTATATTAATAAAAAAAAACGTTTTGAAATTATATATAATTTATTAAGTATTCGTTTTAATACTCGTTTAAAAGTAAAAATTTTAATAAATGAATTACAGCCTGTAGATTCTATTATAAGTATTTATAGAACTGCAAATTGGTGTGAAAGAGAAGCTTGGGATATGTTTGGTATTTTTTTTATAAATCATCCAGATTTAAGAAGAATTCTTACAGATTATGGTTTTGAAGGACACCCTTTACGTAAAGATTTTCCTTTAAGTGGTTTTTTAGAAGTTTATTATAATGAATTAAAAAAAAGAGTAGTTTACGAACCTATTAATTTATCTCAACAATATAGATTATTTGAATTTAATAGTCCTTGGGATAAAAAAATACATTAATTTAATATTATTTTAAATAAATATTATATTTGTTATTCGGTAAATTTCTATTTCATTTTATGAGATGGAATAAAAAATCTTTATTTGCAGTTATAAATAATCATTTAATAGATTATCCTACACCTATTAATTTAAATTATTTTTATGGTTTCGGTTCTTTAGCAGGTATCATGTTAGTAATACAAATTTTAACAGGTATATTTTTAGCAATGCATTATACACCACATATAGATTTAGCTTTTAATAGTGTGGAACATATTATGAGAGATGTTAACAATGGTTGGTTAATTAGATATACTCATGCTAATGGTGCTTCTTTTTTTTTTATTGTAGTTTATGTACATATTTTTAGAGGTTTATATTATGGTTCATATATAACTCCTAGAGAAAATTTATGGTGTTCAGGTGTTGTTATTTTTATTTTAATGATGGCAACAGCTTTTATGGGTTATGTTTTACCTTGGGGTCAAATGAGTTTCTGGGGTGCTACTGTTATTACTAATTTATTTTCTGCTGTACCTGTAATAGGTAAAGATATTGTTGATTGGTTATGGGGTGGTTTTGCTGTAGATAATCCAACATTAAATCGTTTTTTTAGTTTACACTTTACTTTACCTTTTGTTATCGCGGGTGCTGTATTAATTCATTTAGTTTTATTACATGAAGTTGGTTCAAATAATCCTTTAGGTTTAACATTAAAAACTGAAAATGTGCCTTTCTACCCATATTTTTACACTAAAGATTTATTTGGTTTAATGGTATTATTATTTGTATTTTTTATATTTGTGTTTTATTATCCAAATACTCTAGGACATCCAGATAATTATATTGAAGCTAATCCAATGAAAACTCCTTTACATATTGTACCAGAATGGTATTTTTTACCTTTCTATGCTATTTTAAGATCAATACCTAATAAAATAGGTGGAGTTATTGCTATGTTTGCTTCATTATTAGTAATGTTAACAATACCATTTACAAACTCATCTGAAATAAGAAGTACAGCTTTTAGACCAATATTTAAAGTATGTTATTGGTTATTAGTTGTAGCTTTCTTTTTATTAGGTTGGGTAGGTCAAATGCCAGTTGAATATCCTTATACTGAAATAGGTGTTGTAAGTATGATTTATTATTTCTTCTTTTTTATAATAATTATACCTTTTTTAGGTAAAATTGAATCGTTTTTAATACGTTATAAAAAATAGATAATAAATAAAATAATATTTTTATGTTTTAAATATAAAAATATTAAGTATTATCATAAATTATAATAATTAAATAAATAAATAAAATTATTTAATTAATTATAAAAATAAATTGTATTTAATTTATTTTGATATTTT
>JAADVK010001070.1:0-12251 GCA_023334975.1 Globisporangium sylvaticum | reverse complement strand
GCAGCACTTCGCTGATCAGCTGCTTCATCTTGGTCGTCGTGGGTCTGCAAACCACATTATCACAAAACAAAGCAGCACCTCGGTACCCATCACTTACAGCAACTTTAACGACACGCCATGTTTCGTACTTGCTCTTGGGGTTGAACCGCGGCGATGCCGCGCCTTTGAGCTTCGCGGGCGGCGCTGGCATCTTTGAAGGTCTTCTTGTCTCTCTGCGAGCGAACACACGAATCGGCGGGGACGAATGAAAAGCTATCGCTGCAGCTTCTTGTAGTCGCCAAGTTCGACTTCAGAGGTAGCAGCAGCCCAATGAAGATCTTTCTTCCTTTCTCCACAACCGTTGTGGATCGGTCGCGTTGCGCGCGTCCTTTCAGGCAGGCAGCCATTCCCGACTGTTCATTCCGCCAAAGACAAACAGCCAGAGCAGAATGCGCTGAGAATACACAAAGATCTCACAGACTCGGGTGTTCGGTTTATATAACGTTGGTCATAGTTTTCTTAAAATAGTTTTACCCAATCTTCATTGAGACTTGGTGTCGTCATTTTCATTTTCCCATTCTACACCATGGAGAGCTCTCCGAGCGCGCGCTTGGCTTCCGCGATGTACTTCTCGTTCGCTGGAGTCGCTGGGATCGACTGGAGGTACGCGCTCAGGTAGTGGCGGTCGTGCTTGAGGAACACCAGGTCGGTGGGCACCATGAAGCGCATCGCGAGTGCCGGGAACGGTGTCTGCAGCGGATAACAGTCGGGATTGTGGAGCCCCGACGTGCGGTTGAGCTTGTGGAACTCGCCCAGCATCATGCCTGAGGCCGTGAACGCGCGCTTGAGCTTCTGCTGCACGTGGTCGATGAGTGAAGGTGCGTCTTCGTCACGCATGTTGGGGAACCCGAGCACGATCGCCTTGAAGATCGCATTGGAGTCGTCGCCAAGCGGCTCCATTGTGTGCTGGAAATGGCTCTGGAGCGCTAGCACCAGCTGCTCGATGGCTTGTGTGGTCAGTGTATCGGAAGATGGCGCCATCCCCATGAGCACCGAGTCTTTCTTGAGCGCCAGAGGAACGAACGGACACACTGTGCCGCGTCTTCCCAGCTCCTTGTGGGGCTTTGCGAGGAAATCCGACAGGAACGATCGCAGTTGGTCAAAATGGTTGCATGGAGCGCCTGAGACTTCGTTCTGATGAGGCAAGTTGCAACAGTGTGGCGAGAAGCGCTTGATCTGCTCGACTGAGAAGAGCTCCACGCCACTGACAACGGTCGGTGCTGCTGGGTCTCTGTGGTCATCGCTGGAGCCATTGCTGGTGCTGCTGCTACTGGAGTAGTAGTAGTAGCTGTAGAGGTACGATCCCAGTCGCTCGAGCACAGCAAGTGCAAATAGAATGACCCCAACGCCTGGGCTCTCAGCGAGCAACTTCAACCAGTGGAAAGCCTCGCCAGTCCACACGACGCCGAGCGTCCCTGCAAGCGAGAAGAGCAGCAAGAGAGTAGCGCGAGCCTTGGTCTTGGTTGCAATCGCTGGCACTCTTGCGGCTTCTCTGGAATCGGTCTCACTGGTGCTGCTGCTGCAGAAGTAGTAGCTGTGCAAGACGGATCCGAGTCGCTCGAGCACCGCTAACGCGAAGAGAAGGACCCCAACGCCCGGATGCTTCACGAGCACCAGCAGCCAGTGCGAAGCTTCGCAGAGCCATTCGACGCTGAGGATTCCTGCAATACCAGTAGCAAAGAGCAGGAACAGGAAGAGACTGGCGCTGGTGGCCGTGCTTGTCGGTGGCGCCTGAAAGATGCTTTTCATTCTGGACTTGTGGTGGTTCGGTTGGTGTCTTCGTGGGTTTTGCAGAACTGAGGATTCGTTTTCGTTTGCACTTTTCGAAAGTTCGTGGGTGGGGGCGGTTAGTTTGACGGATCTCCCCGTTTCGTGTCCCACACAACAGAAAGCGAAAGTCAAACACACGAGCATGTCTCGCCAGTATCGGGTCCTTCGCACAAGACCTCTCGCTTCGAGATTCGACTGCCTTCGTTTCGTGGCTGAATGGAAACCTAATGGTCGCAACCATCTGATCTGCTGTCACCCAGGACTTCGGAATCCCAAAGAGCACCAAGAGTTCACTCATCCTTTGGAGGTGGACTCTGACGCTGCGGCGTCGATGCCACGGAGGCTTCGTCTCAGGGATACTCCCAAGTTGATTCGCGGTGCCATTACTCTTGTATCGCGGATAGTAAACTAAATAGCGATCTATGTTATCGATTTTAAAAGCCAAACACATTCTTCTTCTTCATCCTCTACTTTGTACCAAAACCTTATTTCTCTCCTGCTTAAATACAACACGTGCTTGGACTTATTTCATTTCTTCTCTCACGCCACGGTCGCGATCTCGTGCGAGAACACCTGCGTCTCGAGGAACGCGCGGTAGAACGCCTGTTCGCTCCCAGGCAGCATCCGCAGGAACGCCACGCGGTCAAAGACCACGACGTAGTCAAAGTCGTCTGAGAGCACGAAGCGGAACTCCTCGAGACGGTCCAGGATCTGCGCAACCGTGTTCTGGAAGCAGAGTCGCACGCGACGTTCCGGAAAGCGGCGAGACTGCATCGCTGGACCTGAGACCGGACCGCACATCGGCACGTAGTCGCTGAAGAACACGCGCGGCTTGAGCAGCTGCTCCAGGTTCGAGTGCAGCGGCAGACGCAGCTCTTCGGGGATCTGCGGCTGCACATTCGTGCTCAGTGTGTTCGCGTCCAGGTCGACCATCACGATGCTGTCGCAGCTGCCTTCGCGGGACAGCATCTCGAAGAGCTCCTTCTGGTAGCTCGAATGTACGCCAAAGAGGTACGGCGTCGGGCACTGCAGACACTCGAGCATGCTTTTCGGGAGAATCGGCGCAAACACGTGGCTCCACACCAGCGGTGCAATCAAGCTCTTGAGCGTCTCCCCCACGCACGTGAGCACCGAATACCGCGAGCTCAGCAATACCACCTGGCGCTCCAGCAGCATGCACGTCACCAGCGCGACCACGTTCTCAATCGACAAGCAGTTGAACAGCTCTTCCATGGAGAAGTCCACATAGTTGGTCAGGCTCGGCAGCGACGACGAGAGCGCGTTCGAGCTTGTGGCGATCGTCGTAAAGTCAAAAGGCGAGAGCAGATCGGACATCTGCGCATCGGCTGGTACCCAGTGAGGATCGCTAAAGTAAGACCCGTCCGTCGATCTCATCCCGAGGTGCATATCATTCAGGCGTTTCTTCAGCGTATCTAAGATTGGATAGCGGCTGATCAGACACAACCCCACAGGCACGTACACCTCCAGTCCTTCGGTCTCTCGCAGCACGAGCTCCAGTGGCCCCAGTTGCGATTCGTCACTCTGGGGCACATACCGCGTCAAGCACGCGCCGTAGAAAGCTTTCTCCGAATTCCCGATCGTCATGTGAAACAGCTTGGGCTCGGGGCACGTCTTCGCGCGAATGATCTCCGCGCCTGAAGGACAGAAGAACGCTTCGACGTGGTCCGGAATTGCGTGGTGATGGCGCATGTCCGCGTCTTTCGTCGCCAGCGTGTGCAGCACGTTCTTCTCGATGTGCGGGTTCGACTTGTCGCTCACATCCAGGCGGAAGCTGATCACCGAGCTGATTAGCGACTTGCTCGGCGATTCACCACGGATCTGGCTCTGGAACAGATCACGTAGCGTGAACTTCTTGCTTCGGATGCGCTGTGGCTGGTGTGACGGCACGCTCATGCAGTGGAAGAGTTCCTGGAGGGTCGTCATGCTCGAGTCCGACGAGCTGCTGTTGCTGCCCATTCGTGTCGACTCTTCTGGCGAATCGACAACAAGTCGACTGCTTGATCCCGACGGACTCAGCAAGCGACTCTGGTAGCATGACACAAGCGACTTGAACGAGTCGCTGCCCATGAACCGCACAAAGTGGTTCACTTTCAAATTGTACTCGATCACTGACGAGATGCGCTGCACCGTTCGGAGCATCACCTCGGCGTCTGCCAGCGAAAAACTCCCGGCATCCATGCAGCACGCCACCCGTCGCTCGTAGTCTTCCAGCAACTCGCGCTCTGCCTCGCCCACAAACGTCACGAATGTGCTGGCGTCCACTTCCAGATACTTGGAGGAGATTCGCCCTCCGACACTCAGAATCTGCTCAATGAGCTCACCAGGTTGCTGCTGGTGGCTCTCCAACTGCTTCTCATCGTGATCTGGATCCTCTTCGTCTTCGTCCAAGTTGTCCTGACTGATGTCTGCTCTTGCGGCGTCAATAAATCCCTGTAGCAACGGGATCAGGTGATACCGGAAGTCCATCCAGAGACTCAACTGCTCGTGCGTGCGCTCCTTGAAGAGAAACACCCAAAATATGCTACAGAGCCGTCGGTTGCCCAGCACGCGCTCAATCGTCAGGTACGAGGCCGACTTGGTCACGGACGGCGGGCCACTCCCTGATGCGTTCAGCGTCGCGTCATAGTCGGACGCTTCTGATGTTGTCGACGGCGAGTTCTGGTCCTGTTCACTGGCTGCTGCTGCTGCTGCTGCTTCATCTGCCACGAGCGCGTACGTGAGCCGTGCATTGCGCAGCAACTCGGTGCACTCTTTTGTGTGGGAAAACTGCTCAAAGCTCGGCTGCAGCGCTTTCTTCACGGCGATCTCGGCGTCGTAGAACAGATCCACTTTCGACGACAAGCCCGAGCACATCATGAGGTCGTTGCGCAGGAAGCTACCGAAGCTCCAGACCGACTTGTTCAAGATCTTGAGGTTCTCGGACGCGATATCCAGAAACGAGTCCTTGCTCATAAACTTGGTGATGATCTTGCTCGCGTAGATCTGGCGGTAGTTGTGTCGGCTCTGACTTGCGGCAGCGTCATCCTCGTCGTCATCTGCGTACCCCGCGTACGAATCTCTCGCGTTGTTCGCCGAGCTGTCTGCGCTACTAAACTGCTGCTGCTGCTGGGAACTTTCGCTCGCGCCGAGCAGCTTCTTGAATTCATCCACGCTCACCCTGTTAGTACCGCACCATAAACCAGTCAGCATTACATACACACACGCTCACATTTATCTTATATATACATACACAGGCATATAGAGTGACGTCTTGAACGTACAGAAAGAGCAGACGCGCGAAGCCTTTCTTGTCGTGCGCCGAGAGGTACTGGAGGAAGACCGAGTGCATGTGTGCGTCCCGAACGACATCTTCCAGTACGAGCTGCGGCTGTTGCTGCTGCTGTTGCGGATCGATCTGTTGGAACGGCAGCACGACCGCCACGGGCGCGGGTGAGAGCAGCGGTAGCTGCTGACTGGCGGCGCTCACGGTCGTCGCGGCAGGCATGGCTTCTTTGCTCTTGGATGACTTGTGTTGCGATGTATGTAGAGGATGTGGAGACGGCCCGTCGAGCAGAACAGGACAGCCAGACCACGGGACGGACAGATGTCTGCGGACGTACGGACGCTCGCAAGACTCGGGCTCGTAAGGGGGAAGACGAATGGGGAAGGAAGCGCGCGCGCGCGGGACGGACGTTCGCGCTCGCTTTTTTAGCTTCTTGCTTGCGCTTATTCTTTCCAACTGTGTTCGAATATGCGATGCGCAGGGTTCGTGGTACTTCATAGCGCTACTTTTGTGGACCTGACTGAGGAAGAGCAGCACTTTCTCAGTCTGTTTGCACAGCACAGAAAACTGGATTTGACTCAGACAGTGATGAAGGTGTGGACCACACTGCACACAGCGCAAAAAAGGCAGAATTTGCGACAGAAACGGGGCGAAAGACGGAGACTGTAACGCCGAATCAGAAAAGCAGCTGGCAAGTGCAATCGCAAATGGCTGGATCAACTTCGACGAATCGACGACGCGGACGCGAAATGTAAAGACTGATGTTTCGGCCCCTAGCTTCACACTGACTGACTGTATCGAGTCCTGAGATCATCCACACACACACACACACAAGGTTGCCAATGAGCAGATTTTGCACATTTTCAGATTGGGCGACAAAAAAGCTAAAACTAAAAAAAGCTTTAGCTTTTTTGAGACGTGGTGAGTTGATTTCTTGCCGGCACCGCACCTATTTTTGTGAGTCAATTCGGTACCGTACGCGAATATTTGTGGCAGCTCATTTGCACTCAAACCAGGCAAAAATTGTGTGGCCACTTGATTTTCTTGAAAGAAATCACACTGAAGTAACTAACACAAGGGCGTAAACGAACGCTTCAACAAGAAGGTGTAACCACACAATGTCAGTAGTAAACACCCATGGACCCATTCACCCAAAACCACAACTTTTAAAATTAAAGACCTTTTACTTTTTATGCATTGGTTTTCAGGAGAAAACCTTCCGCATGTTATATCTGGATCCATTCCACTATTCCACTTTGACGCTACGAGAAGAAGAAACAGCAAGAAGCAGCAGAGCGCGATGGCGGACGCAAGCAGCAGCAACGCCACCCCAGCACCTCCACCGGCAGATCCAGCACCAGCGACTGACGCACGCGCGTCGTCTGTGCGCGAGAACCCCCGCCGCAGTGCGCGTGGCGGCCGCTCCTCTCGCCGTCGGCCTCCTGCAGATGCAGCAGCTACTTCCACGCCAGCGGCAGCACCAGCAGCCACATCAGCTATTGTCAATGAATCTCCCGCTGCTCCTGTGAAGGCTGACGCACCGACTGGCGCCGGCAAAGCGGCCAAGCCCCGCGCGAAGAAGAAGTCTGTGAAAGCCAGCAGCGAGGGTGTCGCTGCTACTGCTGCCGCTGCTGCAGCCGACGGTGCCAGTGCGTCAGTCGTGAAGAAGCCGCTCACGCATGTGGAAGCGCTGGTGGAAGCGATTCGAACGAGAGATTTGGACGCTTTCCGCGCGGTCCTCGCAGCGAATGCGAATCTTGACGTGAACAAGCAGCTCACGCCTGATGGCGACACTGCGCTCGTGGAAGCCTGTCGATATGCGCGTCACGAGATGGTGTCGATTCTGCTGAGTGAGAAGCACGCGGACGTGAACGTCGCGTCGACGAACAAGAAGGCGAATCGGCAGGGTCTCTCGCCACTGATCGCTGCGTGCATGACGCTCGACGCGCGTCTCGTGGAGCTCGTACTGCATCCGAAAAGCGGTGCCCTGCCGAACTTGCTGCACATGTACGGCCGCGTGAACCCGATTGTCGTGTGCACGCTGTTCAGCGTCGCGAATGGTCATTCCGAAGACAAATCGGTGCGTGCAACTGCGATTTTGGAGAAGCTGCTGGCGTTTGCGAAGGCGAATGGCACTCTGGACGCCGTTTTCGCGTTTGAGACCGAGAAAGGGAATCGCCTTGCGCACACTGTCGCGGGGCTCGCGAACTGGCGCGCGATCAAGTTGCTGCGCTTGTATGGCGCGGACCTGGGCTTTGTCAACCGCCAGGGCAAGTCGCCGCTGGGGATGATCGAAGCGAACGCGTTTGATCGGCGCTCATTTGCGTATTGCGTGCCTCCGAGACAAGACAGCAAGAAGAAGCGGGGAAAGCAAGCGCAGCAGCAGCAGCAGCAGCAAAAGAAAAATGGGAAG
The DNA here is from genome assembly GCA_023334975.1 of Globisporangium sylvaticum. Taxonomy (NCBI): domain Eukaryota; phylum Oomycota; class Peronosporomycetes; order Pythiales; family Pythiaceae; genus Globisporangium; species Globisporangium sylvaticum. Next base: position 4,746 of record JAADVK010001070.1, on the reverse strand, counting down.
GGGTTGGAAGCGACGGATGCAGCAGGTGGAGGCGCGCTCGCGGAACCAGAGAGCGAAGCAGGTTGGTGCTCTCTCTTGAGTGGCATGTGTGTGTGTGTGTGTGTGGGGCGAAGTGTGGATTGTCTTGGCTAATGGTGTGTGAGTTCTCTAATGTTGCTGCGTGTCATGTTCACAGACAAGCAGATCAAGCCTTCCAAGAAGAAGATTGACCGCAACGCTGAAGTTTCGCTCATCTCGCGCACGTTCGTTGAGCTCTGCAAGACGCCACAGGGTACGTCTATTGCCCATTGGTGAATGAACGAATAGCTGCTGACTGAGACTGTGTACCAATAAATACTACTTGTTGTGGCCATGACGTGTAGGATTCGCGCCAATCTTTTACCGGAAAGGCGACAGCACTGTCGGGTTCCCCATGCGGTGCTACGTGCTCGCGCATGCCGGCTTTGCGAATCTCGCGAATGAGGTGAGTGGTCTTTTACAACTCTTGGCACAAAATCAATATTGCGAGTAGTAACCTTGTTGTGTTTGCTTGCGATGCAGTTTGCGCTCGCACCGGAGGAGAAGAAGAGCTTTTTGATCGACGGACTGGTGTACACGCTGGTGTCGATGTACTCGGCGTCGCTCAAGCGCCTCAAGGAGTACCGAGGTTTGTGGCAGCAAGCGCTCGAGAGCAAGACGCGGTACGCTGGTTCAAGTGACGATGATGACGAAGATGGAAAAAGTGCGACGTCGGACTTGGTCGCCCTGGCTCCCGAAGCGTTCAAGCTGATTATTGACGACATCTTGGCGAACCGCAGTCTTTCCAGACGCGTGCAGACCATGGCGATGGTGCTCATGCACCTGGAATCGCCGTATGCGAGTGACAAACCGCTTCCGAGCGATGAGAAGCCGCGACAAGACCATTTGCGTGATCTGGGCTTCTACCGCGGGATCACTGAGAGACTCTATCGCTCCGGCACGAAGCTGCTCTTTTGCATTTTCGACCGCACGGACATCGAAGAGGACGAGAGCTACGACGAAGAGATCGAGTTCCACTTGCTCACGTCGCTGACCGAGTTGTTCTTGCAGTTCTTTGCGCCGTTTGCGCAAACTTTTCAAGAAGAAAATGGTGGGAGCGACACGAACGCGCCACGATTGAGCGCGACCGCGTCGTTCCAGAAAGCCACCGCGCCGATCAAGAACCTCTGGCCGCTCATTCAAGCCGGCTTGCACAGTCTGGACGATCCGATCGCGACGCCACAGCGGTTCTCGCTCTTGATGCACGTGGTGCAAGTCTTTGAGCAGCTGGAGGCGAGCTTCGTGTCGGACGAAGCCGGAACTGTCGCGAAGCTGTACAAGGTAAGTAGGGATTGATCTTGATATAACTTTGTTTCGAGCACTCTCCACTCACGACTGTATCTCTTATCGATGTTGATGATACAACATTAGATCATGAAGCAATTTGTCAAAGGCGAGGCGACGAAGAAGCGCATCGATCACAACATTTCAAGCAAAGTGCACCTGCTGCAGACGATCGCGAATGCGCTGCCTGTTCCAGCCTCGTTCGTGGAGAAAGTGTATCCGTTGAAAGACAAGATCGACATTCTGATCCGCTCGGATGCAAAGATCCTCGGGTTGGATCTGTACTCGCTCGCGCCGATTCAAGACATCATCCGACTGGAGCACAAGGTCGACTACCTCAGTGCGCTGGCGGAAGAGCAGCACGGTTCGGTTTCAGTGTCAATCAGCCGCGCGTCAGCCTCCAACCATGTGGACTTCATCCTCCAGCAAATCCTGAGTACGAGTGTGCGAAGCATGAAGGGCGAGCTGAACATCACGCTTATCAACGAGCCGGGAGTGGGGATTGGCGTGATCCGAGAGTTCTTTCAGATTGTCCAGAAGTGCTTCTTCAATCCGAATTTCACGGGGAGCACGGGGGAGAAGGAGTCACTTCCGCCCCACGTGACTGAAATTGGCTCCCAGTGGCTTGAGTTTGCACGCTCGCAGAGCTCGTCATCGGGAAGATACCACCACCCGCGCAACGGCGGTAAACCGCGCAGTAGCAGTGCAAGCGACGTGTCGGCACCTGGAAGCGACGTGAACAAGCTCTTCCCGCTTTTCGAGTTTGCGGACAAAGAGAAGAAATCTGACGAGATCCGCATCACAGCGCGCATGCTCCGTATTAAGAAGAGCGTGATGGAGGCCAAGAAAAGTGGAAACCTGTTGTCTTTGAGCCAAGACGACGTGGTTGCCAACCAGAGCGAGGTCGACCAACTGAAGAAGATGTATCAGTGCGTCGGACGGCTGATGGGACTTGCGATCCGCAACCACCAGCCGTTGAATGTGAACTTCCCGCTGGCGCTGTGGAAGTTCATTGCGCTGGAGAAAGTGTCGTGGGAAGAATACTGCGGATCGAACGACGTCTTCAAGCGCAGTTTGCAGTTCGTCCTCGATCACGATTTCGATGCAGAGCCTCTGGAAATGCACTTTGAGTTCACGACCGAAGTGGTGGTCGTGGCGGATGACGTGAAGCCAGAGCTGAACGAAGACGAAAATGTGAAGGCTGAAGACAAGACTGCTCCTGTTGAGACCTTGAGCCCTGACACCACAGCTACGATGGAGATGCAGCTCAAGATGAGCAATGGTCGCATCCACACGTTTGTGACGAACCAGAACAAGCGAGAGTACGTCGAGCTGCGCGCGCAGCAGCATTTCTTCGGAAACGAGTTTGAATACTACAAGAAACTGCGCGAGGGGCTCTTGGACACGGTCCAGAAGATCGACCTCAAGCTTTTCCGCCCGGACGAACTCCAGCGCATCGCTCGCGGCGAGCGCAAGATCGATTTCAACAGCTTGAAGCGAGGTGTGCTCTACTCGAAGGGAGCGTCGCCGGACCACGGAGTGATCAAGATGTTTTGGGAAGTTGTGGAGGAGTTTGACCAGGTGAAACGCGAGCAGCTGCTCACGTTCTGGTCGGGATCTCCTCAGCCGCCGCTTTTCGGGTTTGAGTCGAACCACCGATCGATGAGTTCGGTACGTTCATTGTTGCTCTGCTTTGCCAGGCTTTCGAGTTTATGGTTGCTGGGAAATGTATTAATCATTGCGTGTGTATATGCGTGCCTACCAGGATTCCGCGGTGTGGTATATCGACGTCGATACGCGGATGAAGAGCAACTTGTGCCCAATGGCCAACACCTGGTAAGGGACAAATGTTTTGGGGCATTTTGTTTAAAGGCTCGGTTGACGCTAACCAACATGTCAATGCTGTTGTTGTTGTGTGTGTAGCGATCGCCGCTTGATCCTTCCCGAGTACCCTTCGACTGCCGTGCTTAAGGAGAAGGTGGAGGTCGCCCTGGCTCATGGCGCTGTCGGCTACGATCGCATGTAGACAACAACAACAACAAGGAAGCCCCTCTTTTCACGTCATGTCAAGAATTTTGAAGAACGTAAGCAGGAAGTCAAGGAACCCAAGGGATAGACCACAGGCACAGATCCAGAGTAACAACATGCGAAAATGGAGCCTTATCAAAAGCTCCATGTTTCTCATTCCGATAAATACAAGTGAGTTATGACATTCAAGGAGTTTAACCGAAGAGCATCTCACTGACCACAACCAAACTCAACAGAGTGATAGAGATGGAGAGAGAGCTACAACGAGTCGGTGAAGTCTGGTGGTCGCGCCACTCGTCCAGGCTCATGGAACGAAGCGGAAGCCGTGGTCGGTGCCTCGGATGTTGCCACACGCACGTACCCTCGTTGGCTGCGAGCTTGGCTGTCGCCCACATCCCCACCAAACATTGACCGGAAAAAGTCGAAAACCACGCTGAACGGGCAGCAGATGATCTCCTGCGCGCGCTTGAGCCACGCTTTGTCCACCACGGACCAGGGAGAGGAGAGTCCCGTGGTCAGCGCGCTTACTGCAGTGGTATGCATACAAACCATCCCATCCAATAAAAGTAACAGTTAGAAAAACGTGTGAAAAATAAGGTGATGGTTTGGCGGTCCATGGATGCGTGCGTACCCCCTCGCGAAGAGCTGCTCTTCCTTGTGCCAAAGAGCTGCACGACGGTGCCTGGCCACACGTCGCCTTTCTTCAGCAACTTGCCCTGGTGGATGAGTCGCGCGTGCTCTCTACATATGGACGCGAGGTATCAGTAAAGATAACGAGATCACACACCATCACTTGGATTCTCAAATATCCAAAGTTCGCTTGAAGCAACCAATGCTGCCAGCAATGGTCTGGCTTGGTACGTACAGGTGGAAGAGCGATGCGAGTCGGCGAGCGGGGTCGTCCACCGCCCAGATCGACACGTTGAGCACGTACGTGGCGTTGCAGAACTTGACGCTCGCTGGGGCAGGCGCAGCAGCGCTGGCGTCGTCGCCTCCGCCGTTGAGCTGGTGGAGCTTCTTGACCTGCGCGTGGCACGCGGGGCAGCGGTTCTTGCGCTCCGCCAGCTGCCTGCAGCTGCACGAGAGGCAGAACTCGTGCGCGCAGTCCGTGATGCAGCGCTCGGTCAGGTCGCGCGGCAGCGGAGCCTCGCAGAGCAGACAAATCGCGTCGCTGTCGGCATTCTCGGCAAACCTGCTCATGGCGATCGAAGGAAGTGCTTCTTGAAGAAAGGCCAGTGCCCTTATTCTACAATCTGTCAAATTTGATGATTACATACCGCGAGGTAGAATCGAGTGACCAAAACCCTGTTTCCAATTCGCAGAAGCCGTCAAGTTCCGACGTGAAGGGGCATGAAAGCATGCATTCTTTTACTGAAT
>JAADVK010001069.1:0-12263 GCA_023334975.1 Globisporangium sylvaticum | reverse complement strand
CGCCGAAGCGTTGCGGAAGATTGATTTGACGCATCCGCTGGCGCATGTGACGTGCTCGATGCTGCTTCGACCGCTTGCAACTTTGACGCGGTCGTTTGTAACCCATCGCGTCCGCCGATTGCTGAAGAAGCGAAACTCTGCGACTGTCGCGACTGACACTAGTGAATCCGCTTCAGAAGCTCCAGCTTTGTCGATCCAAGCGGCTGCTGCTGGAAATGCTGACCAACAGCTAGTACATCATGCAGAACAACGCCATACTCATTCATCGTCCAGCCACTCAGCTGTGACGACATCGGCACATGCTGTTCTAGCAGATGAAGGAGCAGAAGATGTTACCATGCACACTCCTTCTTCTGGTATTGACGATCAAGAAATGAGAGAAGCTGAGGAAAATGATGGCAGTGAAGACGACGATAGTGATCGAAGCAGTGTGTCCGGTCATTCCGATGAAGGCGAGGACGAGGGAGAAGATGACGATGAAGACGATGACGATGATGATGACGAGGAAGAAGACGAAGACGACGATGACGACGAAGATGATGATGATGACGACGACGAAGATGAGGAAGAAGATGAAGATCAGTTGCGCCTTCGCGTCATTCGACGAAACGGCGGAAATAACCTCAGCAGACGTCCGTCCAATCGACTGTGGGGCTCACTCGATACCGACCTTTCGACCATCGATGCCTTGGACGAAGTCGACGAGGAAGAGTTTTCGTATCTCAACATTCTGGACGACGAGGCGTTGTTCAGTGAAGAGCAGCACCGACGAGCACAACTTGCGGCTCGCAGTAGTGAAAGCAGTGGCTCCAGTGGCGGTGATGCAGCTGTCAATTCTCTTCTTGATGCGTTCATGGGGAATGCTGATGCAAGTGAAGGCAGAGGTGGTGCACGCGCGAATGCTCTTCTGGGCGGTGATGAGAACGAAGAGTATCCATTCGATTTACCGTCGAGCGAGCTGTTCCGCAACACTGTCTTATCATCTCAGCAACAAGATCCGAGTGGATTGGGGGCGTTCAGAAACGCTGTGCTGCAGTTCATTGATGATTTACCTGATGGTGGCGACGATATCCTGTTCGAGTCGTTTGAGATGGGAAACCCTGGAGCTCGCGCACGCCGAGATCGTCCAACGAGCCGACTGGAATTCCCTGGGGCGTCTACGACTCATCCACTGTTACGCCCAAGTGGAAGTGCCGAGCTGGCGTCTGAAACAAGTGGATTGCGTGTTCCTGCTCGCTTGTCGCTTCCTCGCCACTCGTCTCTGTTACGTGAGCTTCAAGAGTTGTCTGAGCAAGTCCAAACTCAGTTGCCGATTTCGTTTGGAGGTGGAGCCCGAGCCCGGCTAAGTCTGCAACGAGGCGGAGGTGGACGGGGCCGTCCTCCGAGTCGAACCAGTCGCTTGTCTGCGGTTTCGAACCTGCTGAGCGAGTTTTCGCTTGATATTCCAACCTCATCCCATTTGTCGCTGAGTCAATCTCGAAGCCATCGTCTGGGACAACGAGGCGGTGGTCGGGGAGAACGCGACATTTTTGGAGGCAGTGGCCGCGGACTACGCGGTGATGCGGGCGGAGCTAACAGCGCTACAATTTGGGGACCCGGTGGAGCTGGACGGGATATCGATATCCGCTCTGTTGCGTCACGACTTGAACAACGCATCAACCAAATGTATGTACCAGACGAACCCAGTCAAGCTGCTAGTGCTGACGCTCAAGTTGGCGAGGAACCGATTCGACGCGATGATGAGGTCGCTCGCGAAGAAACTGCTGTTCCTCCGGTGCCAGCTCAAGGCGCTCACGAGAGCGAGATTACTGCAAGTGGTAGTAGCCGCACAAGTCTTGTGGGCAACGAAGATGACCAGTTGTCTGAAGATGAAGGCAGGAGCGAAGGTGGTGAGCAAGCAGCTGGAAATGAACTCGCGTCAGAGACGGCGTCGGTTATTGCTCTTGCGAGCACATTCGGAGAGTCTACAATTCGTTCTCCAGAAGAACCAGATGCTGATCAGATGGGCTCTGAAACTGAAGCGACTTCTTCTCCCATGGCTCGCGATGATGATCATGAACCTCAGGCATCTAGAGAGAACCAATCTGGCCAAGTAGATGTCCTTCCACCTCCAGCCCCAGTCGTCGCAGCTGGAACAGGCTCCATGATGTCTTTCACGTTAGACTTGGCTGGATTACAAGTACCCCCACCGAGAAGCGCTGGTAGTGGAAGTGAGCCAGCTCGCAGTCGTGCTGCGAATGAGGAAGAGAAAGAGGAAGAAAGCAAGACTGAGGAGGAAGTGCCTACGACGGCGGTCTTACACGACGAAGATGCCGACATTGCGGAAAGCAACGGGCTGCGCTGCCCAGAAGGAATTGATCCGGAAGTGTTTGCTTCTTTGCCGCCGGACATGCAGGCAGAGATTATCGCACAGAGTGCTCCTCCTGCAAGAAGTTCGCCAGCGAGCGGCAACCAGACTGGATCTGAGAGCTTCTCCCAGCTTGACTTGGATATGGCAAACTCAAGTTTCGACCGAGAAACCCTTGAAGCTTTGCCGGAAGACATTCGAGCTGAGGTGCTAGCGAATGAGCGTCGTGAGCGAGAAGCTCTGGCTGCAGCTGCGGCAGCACCAGCAGACATTTCCCGCGCGCAAGAAATGGACAACGCGTCGTTTGTCGCTTCGTTGGCACCAGAGTTGCGTGAAGAAATTCTTGTAACCTGCGATGATGCCTTCTTGCAGACATTGTCGTCGCAAGTTCGTGCAGAAGCGATGATTTTGCGAGAACGAGCTGCTTTCCGCACGACGTACCGAGAGCGTCAGCCAGATCCTCAACGAGCAGGCGGTGGACGCGGCGGCGATGACGGCATTGGCGATCTTTTCCAGCGACCAACGCTGCGCCGAATGCTGACGTCGCACGGCCCAGACGGTTTGGTGAGCGGTACCAGCCGCCGCTCTGGCAGAAGAAACATGTACCTGGACAGCAGTGGTAATGTTCGACGAGGCAGTCGCCGCGACGGAGATGGATCGGAGAGCTCTGCCCACGCTGGGATGCTTCGAGTGGATCGTGATGAAGAGGAAGAAGCGTCGGAACGAATTGTTGACGATCGATGCGTGAAGGGGTTGCTTCGACTGCTCTTTATGGCACAATCCGTGATTCAGAATCGAGTGCTCCAGCGTATCCTGGCTAACATTTGCCTGTATCCACTGACGCGCGAGAGTATTCGTGTCAACGTTCTCCGAGTGATAACGCGAGCGCTTGCCCACCCACTCGTTCCAGCTGAGCTGTTGGACGACAATTTCCCGCCATCGCGGCTGATTGGCTGCAACGACAGCATCAGTCGAGGCGGGAACAAGAGTGGGTCAGATCACAATGGACTTCCTGCTGACGTGGTTACCCGAATGCTCCACGTGATGGTGTCGCTGGCGAAATACAACCCGCGATTTTCTGTGGAGCTTCTTCGACCACACGGCATGCGCCGACTCGTGGACGTGAAGGCTGAAGGTGAGGCGAGCGTGGTGGCAGAAAGCGGTGCAGGCGTCTTGGTTGAGCTCCTCACGATTCCTTTCGTCTGCCGCAATGGAACGAATCTTGACACGCTGCTCGAACTGCTGGAGTTGGTTATGTCGCCTCTGGATCGACTCTCGACGATCACGAGCAAAGAAGGCGAGGAGAAGAAAGAGAACGCCGAGGATGCAAAGCCGAAAAGCGACGAGTCCGAGTGGCTGGTCGTGCCATCAGTTGAGCTGGATGCGGACCACATGAACATTATTGTGTCTGTACTGTGCATGGACATTTGCACGCCGCAGATGCAGGAGCGAACAGTTACGATTCTGAAGCTCTTGAATCGTGTGCAAGGGAACCGCACTCGCGTGATCGATGCGATCGTGTACCACGCGAGCTTACTTGCAAGAACGAGCAAGCTGGCGATCTCTGGCAGCAGCGCGTACGAGTCCTCCGCGGTTCTCCGATCGGCCCAAGACGAGCTTCGCCTGCTTCGATTGCTGCACACGCTCTCCGACATTTGTGAGACGACCGCCGCATTCACAGAGTACTGCCACGCTATCGGGTTGGATCCGTTGTGGGATGAGTTGAGCTGCTCGCTTGAAGAAGCGCGATCAAAGGGAGGCTTGGAAGAGAAGGAAATTGGAGGATTGGCGACATCGGAAGCGACCGTCGGACCATCTGCAGCCGCTGACGATGACAATGTGGACGGTATGGTGATCGAGGGCAAGAGCGCAGGCGCATCATGTGCGATGGCCGCGTTGCTGGCTCGCTTTTTGCCGATGGTGGAAGCGTTCTTCGTGGTGAATGCGCGCGACGCAGCGTCCATGTCTCTGCAAGTGCCTGACTCCACCGAGCGCGAAGAGGCGGTTGTCGCAAATTTGCGTGTGAGCGGTTTTGCTGTTGCGGAGAGCGGAAGTACTGCGGCTGCGAGCGCGGCAACTTCCAGCCCAGATGCTGCGCAACTAGCGTCTGAAGCTGGCGAGAGCATGCGTCTGGCGAACTTTGTGGAAGCGAACCGCGTGCTCTTGAACATTCTCGTGCGCGAGAAGCCGTCGCTGTTGGACTCGTCGCTCGCCGCGCTGATCAAGATGTCTCGCTGCCGCGCGTACCTGGATTTCGACAACAAGCGCACGTATTTCCAGAGCGCAATGAAGAAGCTGCGACAGACTGCGCTGCGAAGCCACGGCGGGAGTACGTCGTCGGTGCGCATCCCCGTTCGCCGCGAGCACATCTTCGAGGACTCGTACTATGCCCTTCGCATGCGAAGCGGTCAGGAGTTGCGGCGCAAGCTGCACATCTCGTTCACGGGAGAAGAAGGCATTGACGCTGGTGGCGTGACGCGCGAGTGGTACATGATCCTCGCGCGCGAGATCTTCAACCCGAACTACGTGCTGTTCACGTCTGCTGCGGACTCGCCGACGTTCCAGCCGAACCCGCTCTCGTACGTGAACAAGGACCACCTGAGCTACTTTGAGTTTGTGGGCAAGGTGATCGGCAAGGCTGTTGCGGACGGGCAGCTGCTCGATGCGCACTTCACGCGCTCGTTCTACAAGCACATCTTGCAACTTCCGATCTCGTACCACGACATGGAGGCGATCGACCCGGAGTACTACCGCAACCTGCACTCGATCCTGGACAATGCGATCGAAGATCTGGGTCTGGAACTCACGTTTTCGGCCGAGCAGTCAAACTTCGGCAAGCTCGAGATCGTGGACTTGATTCCGAACGGACGCCACGTGAACGTCACGGACGAGAACAAGATGGAGTACGTGAAGCTCGTGACGCACCACCGCATGGCGACAGGCATCCGACAGCAGATCGACGCGTTCCTCAAGGGTTTCCACCAGCTCGTGCTGGCCGACATGATCTCGATCTTCAACGAGAACGAGCTCGAGTTGCTGATCTCGGGCATGCCGGAGATCGACATTGACGACCTCAAGGCGAACACGGACTACGCGAATTTTAAGCCCACGGACGCGGTCATCCGCTGGTTCTGGAACGTGTTGTACGCGTTCACGCACGAAGAGCGCGCGCTCTTTTTGCAGTTTGTCACGGGCACGTCGAAAGTGCCGCTCGAGGGTTTCAAGGCGCTTGAGGGCATGCGCGGCACGCAAAAGTTCAACATCCACAAGGCGTACGGCAACACGAGCGCACTGCCATCGGCGCATACATGGTACGAATGATACGAGATCATGTTTGCTTGTGTGGGTCTCGAGTGCGTGCTAACTCTTGCTATGTATTAATTTCTTGTGTGTTTTGCAGTTTTAATCAGTTGGATCTGCCTGAGTACGAGAGCGAAGAGAAGCTGAAGCAGCGCCTGCTGTTTGCGATCCGTGAAGGCTCGGAGGGCTTTGGCTTTGGCTAAATCAAGCGCTTCGCAGGAAGTAGACAGGGAGATGACGAAAAATGCTCATGAGCGAAAGACAATCCCGATGGGAGTGCATAAATATATGGATGAATGACTTTGATGTATAGTTGCATGGCATTTCTAATAAGCGCAATTACCTTGCTTGCGCCGTTCTCTGGTGTATCTGAAGTTGTTCAACCAATGTCAAAGAGAAGAAGCTGTTCAAGTTCAACGACCAGAAACTACAAGACGCACGCGAAGACGACGGCGAGCTCGTTCAAGTCCAAGTCCAGGTTCACGCACCGAACAAGAGCATTTCCCACTAAGCCTCGTGAGGGTTCGTGTTTCCACCACAGACCTCCCAAGCGATTCCTTTCAAGAAGAATTTAATCCACAATTTCAGAAATTTAGCAACCCGTTTGCTTTTTACGTGGTCCACCCAACATAACTCTCACTTCCATTGGCAGCATCTTCCTTCCACAGCATCAAAAGAGAAACAACATGGGGCGAAGCGACAGGAGCCGCAGTCGCAGCCGCAGCCGATCTGTCAGCAGCAGCGACGACGGCGCGCGGCGTTCGCGCCACAAGCGCCACAAGAGCGAGCTGAAGAAGAAGGAGAAGAAGAAGAGCAGCAGCAGCCGCAAGGAGTCGTCGTCGTCCTCCCGCCGCCGCCGCCGCGACCGCAGCGCCAGTGATGCGAGCGAGAGCAACAGCAGCGACGACGCGCGCTCCAAGCGCAAACAGCGCAAGCGCGCCGAGAAGATGCTCGCGTCGTTCGGGTACACGAACGAGACGAACCCGTTCGGGGACTCGAACCTGAGCCAGCCGTTTGTGTGGGGCAAGAAGTACGAAGAGACTGGCAGTGGGAAGAAGGGCGAAGGCGGCGGCAGCGGGAAGAAGGGCAAGCCGAGCGAGAAGGAGCTCAAGAAGCAGCAGCTCGACCGCATGGAGGAGATTAAGAAAGCTCGCAAGCGCCGCGAAGAGCGCGAGGCTGAGAAGGAGGAGATGGAGCGTCTGAAGAACGAGGAGCTGCGGTTGCGCGACGCCGAGCAGTACGAGGACTGGCAGCAGAAAGAGGAGGATTTCCATCTGAACCAGGCGAAAGTGCGCTCGAAGCTGCGCATCAAGGAGAAACGCGAGAAGCCCGTGGACTTGCTTGCGAAGAACCTGCTGCTGGTCGCGCAGAAGATGCACAAAGAGGACGAAGACGACCTGTTGAGTCAGGAAGGCGGCGTGCGCGTGGAGAAGCGCCGACCGCACGCGCTTGTGGAAGTGCTCTCGATGGACGAACTCGAAGAGCTGCGCGAGAACATCGCGTCGTACTTGGAGTTGGAAGGTGAGCACGGTGAGAACAAGGAGTTCTGGACGCTCATGATGCTCATCTGCCGCGACCGCATTCGCCGACTGAGGCGCTCACAGAGCGAGAGCGGCACGGAGCGCGGCGCGATCCACGACTCGGTCAATGACACGATCACCGACATGCTGCAGGGGAAAGACAAGTCCGAGCTCGACGATCTCAAGAAAGACGTGAACAAGACGATCGCGAGTGCGGCGACCAGTGCGGGCGTGGACGTCGAGTTCTGGGAAGAAGTGTCGCAGCAGATCGATGTGTACCTGGCGCGCGCGCGACTCACGGAGCTGCACGAAGACATGCTCGAGAAGCTGCGCGACCTCATCGAGAAGCACGAAGCCGGAGGCGGATCTGCGCAGTACCACCAAGAGCGAGACGAACTGCGTGCCGCAGGGATGCTCGACGAGAGCCGTGAGGCGATGCAGATGGAGCGCGCGGAGGCGCACAAGGAGCTCGAGGACTCGGAGGAGAAGATGGGCATGTCGGAAGAGGTGGCGATCGAGGGCGAGAGCGCGCTGCCTGCGTGGAGCGAGAAGTACCAGCCGCGCAAGCCGCGCTACTTTAACCGCGTCAAGACAGGCTACGACTGGAACAAGTACAACCAGACGCACTACGACCACGACAACCCGCCGCCTAAGGTGGTGCAAGGGTACAAGTTCAATCTCTTTTATCCGGACCTGATCGACAAGCACACGGCCCCGCGTTTCTTCCTCGAGAAGTCCAACTCGTCCGACTTCTGCATCATCCGCTTCAGCGCCGGGCCGCCGTACCAGGACATCGCGTTCAAGATTGTGAACCGCGAGTGGGAGTACTCGCACAAGCGCGGTTTCAAGAGCGTCTTCGAGCGCGGCATCCTGCATCTCTACTTCAACTTCAAGCGCCACCGCTACCGCCGCTAAGCAGCAAAATATGAGAATGAGAGAACGCGAAGACAGCCAGCATCCATACGTTAGTCTATAGGACATCTTTGACAACACCACCGGTACATCCAGATGACCACAAATTCAACCTAAACAAGCAAAATCATTCATTCATGTTTATTCAAATCAATCCAATCCCCTCCAAGCTCCTGGGTCGAATTTCATATTGACTAGAGCAGCCCTAATGCTGTTTATCCTGGACTGGTCCGTCACTGTTGAAATCCTTCTTGGTCTTCTCTGTCTCTTCAAACCAGTAGTCGGCTACTTGGGCGACGCCATCAGCTCCACTTGACTTGGCTCGACTCTACTTGCACGTGGAGCAGACGCTGCCGGCGGTCGTGCGGCCCATGTAGCGCTCGAGCAGCTTCTGGCGCATGGACGCCTCGACGCCCTCGCTCTTGAGCGGCACCTGGTACGCCGCCCCTCCGCGCACCGGCTCGATCTTGAACTCGCCCAGCAGCTCGGGGCACTGCTTGACACCCTCGCCAATGTCCTGGCACTCCTTCAGGAGGTCGAACGCGATCGAGGACGACACGACCGAGTCGTGCGCGTAGTCCGGGTGCGCGCACACAAAGCGACGCATCCAGGTGGCCGCCGTGGGCAGCTCGCCCGTGGCGCGCTTCGCGATCAGACACAGGTACTGGTGCACGACCTTGCGCGTGGCGTCGTCGCACTCAATGTAGTCCAAGTACGCGTACACGATCGGGATGAGGCCCGTAAAGTACGTGCCCTTGCCGAGCATGATCTCGGCGATCGTCATGGGCTCGCAGCGGTCCGGGTCCTCGTGCAGGTCGCACGAGCTGCTCCCGCTCGAGCAGTCGCCCTTCTCTGGTGGCGCCAGGTGGCACCGGAAGTAGAACTTCTCGTCCACCACGGCGTTCACGCGGTGCGCGGCCTCCATGTTCTCGTTCACGCGCGACAGCGGGATGTACAGGTTCAGATCGAACGTGAGGATCACGCGCGAGAGCAGCGCGATGAACACCGTGAACGCTGCGTTCTCAAAGTCCGTGAGCTGGATCTCCATCGAGCGGAACTCGGTGCGCCAGCCGATGTGCGGCGACGTCTGCTCGCCGTCGGCATCCACGTGCGCCGGCGGTGGTGGTTTCCAGCGCACGGTCTGCCAGTTGGTCGACTGGATGTTCTCAAAGTGGTCGGTCTCGCTCGCGTCGTCCAGGTGCAGGCGCTGCTGGTAGATCACGAGCGGGTCGCGGATGAACAGGTGCGAGATGTGCAGCGCCAGCAAACGGTCCACGCCGTTCGCCGACAGCGTCTCGAACGACTTCTCGTCGTACGGCACGTCCACGTCGTTGTACTTGTCCGAGGACGAGTGCGGGTCCTCGCCGTCCTTGTGGTTGCAAATGTACGTCGAGATGCCTTCGTAGCGGGACTTTGGCAGCCGCTTGGCGCCGTTGCCGGCCATCTTCGCGTACTTGGCCTGGGTTTCCTTGTCGGTCGGCAAGTCCGCGATGCCCAGCTCCTGCGGGGTGCGGTCGTCCACCGCCGCAGAGATCGTCGCCCAGCGCACGTCCGTGTCGGCGAGACGGCCCTTCAGGATCGGCGTCGCGGCCGTGAGCGCCAGCAGGATCGGCGAGAGCACGCTCAGGTGGTCGTACAAGTGGCGCGACTCGCCAATGTTCTTCGCCTGGAACGTCACCTGCAGGCAGCACATGCCCATGCCGAACGCCATGCAGTCCATATGGATGAAGCCCGGGTACGGCTCGGCCTGCTCGACCGCGTGCGAGATCGAGATCTTGCGGCGCGACGGCAGCGAGTGGTCGTCGTCGTGGTCAAACGCGGCGAACGCCTGCGAGGTCGGCGACTTGGACATCGCCGCCTCGTCGCCGTTCTTGCTACCAGCGGCGGCGCTCGCACCCGTCGCCGTGGGCGAGAAGCTGTCGGAGGACGAGTTGCCGGTCGACGCGCTCTCGTCGTCGGACAACACGCGCTTTGACTCGTACTGCGGACGCGACTTCTCGGCGTTCCACGTCGCCTTCTCCTCGAGCAGCATGGCTTTCGTGTGCACGTCCTTGAAGAGCGGCACGCGGATGTCCACCTTGCGCGTGCGGCGCTTGCGGATGTTGCGCGTCAGCGTCGCGAAGCGCGGGTGCGGGTTGATCACGGCGTCGCTCACGTAGCTCGACATCGCCACGGGGCCGAGCGGCTCCGTGTGCGGGAACGTGAAGTCCTTGACGCCCATCATCGGGAACGCCGTGACGGTCGGCGCGATCTCGTCCTCATGGAGCAGCTCGAGCAGGCGTGCTCGTCGCAAGCGCATGTTGCCTTCCACTTTGCGGAGATCGCTCGTGAAGCCGCCATAAGGGACACTCGGCGTGCCTTCGATCATCCACGCGCCGTACTCGGGCACCCAGTTGCAACCGTCGCTGTTCTGGTCGCTGTCCTTGAACTTCTCCTCCTTCTCGCGGAGCTGCGCGAGGATCTCGGCCCCTCGCAGCGAGAGGCGCGGCACGCGCGCGCGCGCGTCCATCTTGAACACGCCGTACTCGAGCTCGTCGCCCCACTTGAGCACGTCGCCCTCGATGTCCTTGACCCGCTTGTAGATGTGCAGGAACTGGTCGATGCCGTGCGAGCGCACGTGCTCGAGCCAGTCGAGCGCGTCGTCCCAGTCCAGCGGACTGCCTTCGACGAGCAGGCCCATGACTCTTGCTGGTCGCGTTGCCTTGGTCGGTTGCTTAGGCTTGCTGGTGGTGAGCTTCGTGAGGAGCTCCGCAGATTGAGCAATGCTGGGCGATGGCTTGGCTGAACGGATGAATGGGTGGGGTCGTACGTTTTCTCAACGCACCAGCCGAGATTCCGGACGTCCACTGTTGTACACTGTGGAAAGTGGGCTTTTCGACTGCGCTGCCCAATCATCTACGGAGTTTAAGAGGCAAACGGCGGACGGAAAGCGGACGAAACAGTGGACTGATAGTGAACCATGGTGGACTTGAAACGGATCACGTGCGCAGAGAAAACGCAATACGACGCTGGATAGACACAGACGCAGATTCTCACAAATGCTGCTCTCGTTTGGTTCGCGAGTGTTGTTTGGAGAAGGGATATTGCAGCGTCCGTTCTGTTCATCTTCGCAAGAACCATCGAGCTGGCACGGACGATTACGCTCGCTTTGACAGACCTAGCCGAATAGATGAAAGGAAATACGCGTATTTAGACAAGTTTCACAAAGCCACCCATCGGTAGTTTTACAGAAAACAAATAGCAAGTCAACCCAGATGTTATATAGAGTTCTGTCATGACCGGCGTCTTGAAGGGAATCGAATGCTGTTCTGAACAGCGAACTTTTGGGCAGGCACCGGAAATGTGTCCGTCAGCGATTATTATTGGTGGACACAAAATTCTTAGACCTGCCGGTCTCTGGACAGCGAGAGGGATGCCTGCGTACAGTTTTTGCTCCATTGCTGCAAAGGCAGCTGAATTACACAAACATATTTGCCAAAGACTGTGCGCAGCAACATCTCGGAGTTCCAAACAACGGAAATCTGGCGAGGGAATCTTGACGCTTTTTCAGCCAATCACAGCAGCGTAAATGAGCAGATTTATGATGACGGGGCCACTGAGATCGATCCGGGCTAGGGTTTGGTGCGTGCTTTACATGTTTACGCAAGCAGCCGAAAGTACTAAACACCGTGAAAGTATTTGTCTTTCGTTTAAAATAAGATTTGTGTGCTCACTTTTGCGGTATAATGTAATGACTGAGCAAAGCCCAACTGCATGAGAGCCACCAATGTTGGTCAGTGGGACTCTGACCATGAGGTCGTGATGGGATGAGCGCCGCGATGATGAGAAGCTCGACTCGGTGTCTTCCTGCGGCTCTCGAAGAAACCATTCGAGGAAGAACATCACGAGCCCATGCGACTCGCACTTGCGGTTCTGCTTCTCCTTGCACTGTGCCATCGCCGTGACCTCACCGATAAACGCTGCGAGGATCTCCTTGCGCGTCTCCTGGAAGACGACAGAGAGCAGGTGCATCGTCGCGGTTCGCGGCTGCCGCAGCGTGAAGCGCGTGGCGGCGCTGAAGGCTTCGCAGCTCGCGCATCGGATGTACGGCGTCAGGCCGGCGACTTGGTGGATCCGGCGCCTGAGTTTGATGAAATCTGAGAGCTTTCGTTCGACTCGGTAGTCCGGTGTGCTGCCTCTGGTGG
>JAADVK010001068.1:0-12266 GCA_023334975.1 Globisporangium sylvaticum | reverse complement strand
GCCTGAGCTCCTGCTCCTGACTGGACGACGCCAGCAGCTGCTGCAGATACGGCGACGACGTGAGCTGCGCGACTGTCTGCACAGCCTGTGGCACCAGCAGCGTCTTCTGCACGCGCTGGCAGTGGCTCAGGAACGCCAGGAGCTGGTGCAGAACTTGCATCACGCAGCGGAAGCCCACCGTTTGGCTCGATCCTGCGGCTGCATCTCGCGGCAGCGCGACGAAGAACGTGAGCAGGTTGTCCAGGAGCGCGTTGAAGCGGCTGAGCTGGTAGCTTGCGAAGTCATAGATCGTTGCTGCCCCACCAGTATCACCAGAAGCCTGCTTGTCGCGGATCGCGATGAGCGGGATGAGCTTCGACTCGGAGGCGAATTGCACAGTGACCTCTGTGACCAGACTTGTAAGAGCGTGTGCGCAGTATTGGGTGTAGCCATCGTACTTGGTCATTTCCTCCAGCAAGGCGCAAATGCTGCGAGTGTGGAGCGCAGAGAATGGGTCAAAGTACAGATTGGTCGCGCTAAGAGCCTTTGCGAGCACCACGTCGCGGATCTGGGCAGCTGTCGGACCGTCGTCTACGCTGATCTGAGAGGCTTCGGACTCAGATGACGGTTGTGGTTGCTGTTGCTGTGTAGAAACGTGCTGACGCAGGACCTGGAACCACTCGAAGCTAGCAAAGCTCCATGGCTTGCCATTGTTGCTGCTGGTGTCAGGCTTTGCTACACTCAGCGGGTCCCAGAAGAGCAGCTCGGCGCGGACGTAGGGGGCGTAGAGCTTCTCCAACGCGATGTCGCAATAGCAGTTCTTGTACACTTCGGGAAACTTGGAGCGCCACTCTTGGAACCGCCCGTAGACGTGCTGGAGCGAGTTCATGTCGTCAACGGCGTCCGCAAACACGTCCAAAGTGCTGTCCTGCTGGATCGCAGGCGTCCGATCCACAAATCCCTGCTTGAGCTTCTCAGAGACTTCGTTGTCCAGACTTCCATTCACAGGCGGGAGATGCGCATCAATGTCCGCACTGAAAATCCGCAAGCCTCGTACGTCCGCATCCACAATCGCGCCAATTGCCACCAGCTTGCTTGCAATGTCCTGTGTGTGCTCTGCTTCCGCGTCACGGATGCTGCGGATGTTCTCGACTCGGATCTTGGCGATTTCTTTCTCGTTCGCTTCAATCTCGCGAACTTTCTCACGCAGACAGAAGCTCAGACCTTTCACGTAATCCTCCACGACCTGGAAGTACTCGAACTCTTCGCTGCTCGTGAGCAGCTCCTGTTTCTGTTTCTTCACGTTCTCTTCAATCAGCAGCACCTCAGCGTCGATGCGAGCAAGCTCTCGCTCGGCGCGGTCGTTCTCGAAAGTTGCAGCGTCGAACGATTTCTGGAGCTTCACGTGCACATCTGCTAGCGACCCATTCGGCACTTTCTTCCGAGTCGGGTACGTTTTCTTTGACGAGGCACCGCCACTGAAACCTGATCCTCCTCTGAACATGTCAGAATCCGTTGATTGCGGTGGCGCGTGGTGTCCTCCGCGTCGCATCAGCTCTTCTTCCCACTTTCGGCTCTGCGTCTCTTCTTCGTCGTCATCGTCATCAGTCAACTCGTCGACTGCGGTAGTCTTCGACAGCTTGGGTCCGCCAGCGTGCACGCCAAAGGTCACGCGATTGCGCTTCTTCCGGCTCTTCATCATCTTGGAGCGCAGCGAGATGAACTCTTCGTCTTCGCCTTCTGACTCTTCACGCATTTTCTGCTCTACTACGATTTCTTCTTCAGCTTCTTCGAGGACGATCGTCGCTCCTTCCACCTCTGCCATGTCGATATCCGCCGCCACCTCTGAGTCTGTTGGCCCCGCCTGTTGCTCTCCTTCTTCTTTCTCCAGCGCAGTACGAAGCAGCACCTTCTGCTCTTTGCGCAGAGCATCAAGCATCTCGAAAGTGTACGAGTTCGAAGTCTTGGAGTCGTCCGCCTCTTCGTCCATCACAGTGTTTGATGCCAGCAGATTCGGTCGGATCTTGCTTCTGCTTTGCCGCTTACTGCTGCTGCTGGTAGAGTTGCTTGTCTTTTGGACCTCGTCGTCTTCAAAGCTCAGCGATCCAAATGCAGCGCTCTGCGACTGGCTCGCAACAACGCCGTCGCTGCTCTTCTTCGTCGTGGAGCTGCTGGACTTCGAGCTGAACGTCATGGAGCTCTTGAGCTTGCTTCGCTTCGCATTCCGGTCTCGCATACGCGCCAGCAGTGCGTCCTCATTCTCTTCATCGCCTTCACCAGCAGCATCGCCACCACCTCCTTCCTCTGGCTTGCGCTCCTTGCTGTCTGTCGCGTTTTGTTTGCCGCTGTCATCCGCCGCGTCCCGCATCTCCACGTCTTCGGTCTGCTCCTTTTCGCCGATCGCACCGCTAGCAACCGCAGCAGGTGCTTCATCTCCAGAGTCCGCGCCGATCTCCTTGCGCTTGCGCGTGCCACCGCCACCGGCCACCGCGCTCTTCTTCTTCTTGCTGCGGAACATCCTGTCTCGAACTCTATCTGTGTCTGTTGCCATGGACACAAGCAACAACACAGCAAGTACAGTACCGCAATCAAATGAATTGTGCCCCTCTTTGAGAATGGTTTCATTGGCCAAAACCGTGTTTCTTCCCCCTTTGACTTGGTTTTTGTATGTTTCCATAGATTACCTTCTTATAATTTATAGAGGCTCCCTTGATTTGGATCGACTATGGAATCAGGGAATCCCCCTGTTTAAATTAGATCATTTTTCTCCCATCATCAGCCGACAATTAGGATTAGGATCAGGATCCTAATCCTGCCGCTAATTCGGAAATGAATGACAGACCAACCCAAAAATGCGGCACATTTTTTGGGTTGGTCCTTCCTTCACATTCCGCATTCTCGGATCCGTGCGCCAAGGCAAAAGGGAACAAAACGAGCAGCAGCAGCCAAATGGACAGTTGGAAGAGCATGCTCTTCGGCAGCAAGCCCGCCGGTCGGCCGGTACGCACCACTACTCTCTCTGTATATCTGTCTATATATGCGTGTATACATCAATCACCTGACGTACAAGCGCGCTCACTTACCTTCTCTTTCTTGTGCTGCTCGCATTCATTCTTTGGACGGACGTGCGGGTGGATTTTACTTGCATTTCATGACGCGCGTGCAGGCGGTCAAGTGGCTCGGCATGGGGGCGTCGGACAACAACGGCGCAGGCCGCAGCAACAATGACCGCATGTTTGTGTCGCAGGAGGCAGCGGCTGAGGTGCTGCAACCGCTCGGCGACCAGCAGATCAACTTGATCTCGATCTTTGGTGCTGCGCGTCAGGGCAAATCGTTCCTCATGAACCTGCTCGCAGACCAGCAGGACCTGTTCAAGATCTCGAACTTGAGAGAGCCGTGCACACAGGGCGTGGATCTCTCGGGTCACTTCATCCCGCTGAGCACGTTTAGTGGGTTGAACGGATGCCCACCGGTCGCGGCGAAGCAGAGCAAGCAGATCCAGATCGGGTTCGTCGACGCGGAAGGACAGGGCGATCGGGACATCACGTGTACGTATTACATGCGCTTGCTATCGATTGGGATTGAATTCGCTTCTTAATTTCGTAAGTGTGCTGTCGATACTCTGCTCTTTGTAGACGATTCGCGCCTGGTGTCGCCTGTGCTTTTGTCATCGAAGACTGTGATCTTCAACTGGAAGGACAGTCTGCAGCCCGACCGCATGCTTAACCTGCTTGCTGTCTTGGCGAGAGCAGCGCAGGGCATCGAGCTTGCAGATGGCGACAATGCGAAAGTGTTTGGTCACCTTCACATGTACGTTGTTTGCTTGCTGCGATTGCCAAGATGATCGTTGTGTATACTGATGGTTCATTCCAAAATGGTGTTATTCATGCAGCATTTTCCGTGATTGGAGTTTTGTGGACTCGACGCCAGAAGAAGTGTTCAACGATTTGTTCCAGAAAGAGAAAGGACGCAGTGAAGAAGTGAACATTCGCAACCTCGCGCGCACGAACTTGGTCGACGCGTTCGAGTCGATCAACATCTGGCTGTTCCCTGCGCCAGTGGCGAACACGGCGAGTCTGAAAGACAAGATTCGCTTCGACCAACTGCAGCGCCCGTTCCAAGAGAAGCTGCGCGAGCTGCGCAAGTGTCTGTCGAACCAATTGCAAACGCCGATGATGTTCAACCACCAGCCGCTCACCGCGCGCCTTTTGACTCAGATCATGCCGGCTTTGGTCGAGACCCTCAACAGCGACCAGATCATTATGCCTGAGTCCATCTACTCGTCGATGGTGCGAGCGGAAGCGAAGGTTGTCAAGGAAGAGTGTGAAAAGTCGATCTCTGCGTACTGCGAAGCTGCGGGTGTCGAGGAAGTGATGTCATCGGATGAGTTCGAGAAGATCTTACGAAAGGACATTGAGTACATGATCTCGGAGGCGTACGAGTCGATGGAAACGACGCCGGTCTCGGTGCGCAAGGAGATGCAAGCTGCTTTGCAAGAGTTTGCCAACAAAGAGATCCGGATCGCCGTGCACGCGAACAACGAGAAGGTCGCCGAGCATCTGTCGAAAGAAGTTGACGAGATCTTCAAGTTGCTGAAGAGAGAGTGCGTGATGATCGAGCAGAGCTTGATTCCAATGCGAAGCGAGACTCTGCAAAAGAAATGCGCAGATCTCTTATCCAGAGAGCTGCGTCGCTTGGACGCATTGCCTGGAAGCTCGCAGGGTAAACGTCGCGTTGAGTCTGAAGCGAGTCGCATCAAGCAGCACGCAAGTATCCTGTTTGAGAAGCTCGAGGTCGTGAATGAAAAGGCGATCCAGAAGTCAAATGCTGTCATCACAGACCGAGTTCGTGCTGCGAAAGCGGACATGACCACCGAAGCCCACGCGATTATCGACAAGAGATTTGCTGTCAAACGCCCCGTGACGATTGCCGCTCTGCAGACTGAGCTCGAAGACCTCTACTTGAAGCTGACTCGAAACGTCGTCAAGGACTCGGGTGTCAACAGCACGCTCATAACGACTGACTACCAGACAGACTTGGAAGAGCACAAATCGCACCTGGCGGAAGAGTTGAATCGACGCTACTTGATTGAGATTCGCCAGATCTTGAACGAGGTCGGGTACGCTGCGAGAGACGATTTGCAGAAGGAAGTGGCTTTCCGTCTGGACGGCAAGCTACCGCTGCTCGAAGAGGAGATCAAAGCTGCAATTGATGGTGCGGTTCAGCATGTGAAAGTGATCGTCTCGGAGCAGTTGCAAGGCTGGACTGTTCTGAAGAGTGATGTTTCTGCAAAGAGTATCGAGTTGGAGAAGCTTGGCGATGTGGTACGTTTTGCTGTTCATTTAGTGCTGTTACGTTTATGCTTTCGCTGTGGACAACCTGCTTGTTTCTAACAACACGTGAACTTCTTGTAGTTGACAGATGATTACCTTCGACGCAACCACGAGCTCGAGAAAGTTGAAGACGTCAAGAAGCAGGGTGAGAAGTACGAGGAGCTGCGGGCGAACCTGACGGAAGCGTTCCTTCGAGAAGTGCAAACGACGGGATTCCCGACGACCGACGACAAGATTGATTCGGTATTCTTCAAGCATCTGCAGACGCTGGTTGCCAAGTTCTTGTCGTTCGCATCAAGCAATAGCACGCATACGCCAAAGTCGCTGCGAGAGAGCCTGACGCAAGATTGCAAACCTTCGATCGAAAACCAGAAGATGCTCAATCGACTTGCGATCGAAAAGAAGCACGCGCTGGATGTGGCTGAGCGAGAACGCAAGATGCGCGAGAAAGAGAGCGCGGAGTCGCGAAAGAAAGAAGAGCAGATTTCGGGTAAGCTAGCTGTGGTGGTGTTTGTGTTGCTGCGATTGGGTTGGTACTAACAATTGACGTGCATGTGTTGGTACGTAGAACTGAAAACGTACGTTGAGAAATCGATTGGAGAGAAGGACAGTGAGTCCAAGCGCCTTCGTGACGAGCTGCGTGCGCAGGGTGAGAGAGCCCGTTTGTTGGAGCAACAGGTACAGGAAATGAAACAGCTAGCAGCGCAGGCAGAAGCTGAGAAGAAGCAGCTAGAGCTTCTCGCCCGCCAACAGCAGCTCCGTGAGG
The DNA here is from genome assembly GCA_023334975.1 of Globisporangium sylvaticum. Lineage (NCBI taxonomy): Eukaryota > Oomycota > Peronosporomycetes > Pythiales > Pythiaceae > Globisporangium > Globisporangium sylvaticum. Next base: position 6,188 of record JAADVK010001068.1, on the reverse strand, counting down.
AACAAGCTCGACAGGAAGAATCTACGATGCTGAAGCGACAGCTCGAGGAAATGAGATTGAAGACTGCCGAAATGGACGACCAGAAGGCGGAGCTCGAGCGCCGTTTCCGAGAAGAAGCTGTCCAGAAGGAGGAGGCGATGCAGATGAAGCGAAAGATTGAGGAGATGAAGCGAAAGGCGGATGAGATGGAGGCTGAAAAGATGGAGTTGGAGATTCGGGCGTTAGAGGAAGCTGCGAAGCGAGAGGAAGCGGTGCGAGCTGCTCGTGCTGCAGCAGATGCCGCAGCGCTTTCGGCGCGTGCGGCGATCGAGGCCGCGGCTCAAGAGGTAACCCCTATCAAATTTAGAGTGAAGCAGGAGCCTGCCCCAAAGCGCAAATTGTCTAACGGGGATGGCCACGAGCAGGAGGACGAAGACGTGGACATGGACGCTGCGAATTCCCCTGCGCGCGCGACAGGTACGAGCAACTTTCGATGCTCGAGATATATATGTCTTTGAGAATATTTATCCGGCTAACTCTTCTGTATTGACATGGCAGGCAAAGGACCGGCTGAACCCAAGAAGCGCCGCGGACTGACAAAGGCAAAGAAGACGACCCCAGACAAAGGTCCCAAGACGTCGCTGGAGGAAGCTCGCAAAGCTGCCCGAGATGAAGTGGAGCGTCGCATTCAAGAGCGAGCCAAGTCGCTGATCGCGTCGAAGAAGAAGCACTAGGTGTGTAGTGACTGGATTTCGCTCGACGTGGAAGACGTGAAGCGAGAAAAGTGTGATTGTCAGATTGCTGGGAGTGTGTCAAAAGAAAGAAAGAGAAGAAAGAAAACAGGTGAAATCAGCTTTTCCACTCCTGAATACCCGAAAAAAGCTATTCGATTGACTGTATTTGCAACGAGAGAAGCCGACGTTCGCTCTTCACCAGGTCTGTCATTCGTTCGTCACACAAGCTCGATGTTCTTCTGTTGAGTCGCGCCATTGGATGTGCCGTAGCCGTTGGACACCTGGTGATCGCCACCCATGACGACCAAGTTCTCGTGGCTGGCGTTGACCTTGTGCTTCTGTGGCGGACTCTGACCCGTGTACTGCTGCGCAATGGATGCAAACACGGTGGCGAAAGCGATCGCCAGCGGACAGATCCCGAAAGCTGCAACTTTCCACATCGCTCGAGCTCCGAAGTTTTGGTAGATGTACCCTCCGACCAGCGTGCCAGCGCCACTGCCGAGTCCTTTCTGAGTTGCCGCCAAGAGCCCGATCATCGTGCCTTCGGTTCCTTCTGGCGCAGACTGGTAGACGTAGTTGGTGAACGCGGCCCAGAGAAGTCCGTACGTGAAGCCGTGCATGGTCTCAATAGGCAGCGCCACCCACGGGTTCTGCACGAACACGTACACCGTCATCCGGATCCCGTACGCGATCAGACCGGCAAAGATGCACTTTGGCGTCCCGTAGTGCGTGATGATGTTGTTCGCAAAGAAAAAGAGCGGCAGCTCGGAGATCGTCTCGATGGCGATGATGATGCCGACCAAGTTGGCGTTGTTGCCCGAGAGGTTGAACAGGTACAGGAAGAGGAAGTTGTCGATGAGTCCGCCCATGATGCCCGCGAGCAGCACGATCACGAAGAGCACCACCAAGTCGCGCTTCTTGACGATCTGAGCGAGGTTGCTGAGGAAATGACCCTCAGTTCCATCGCTCTCTTTGCGCTTGAACGACGGGATGTAGGTGATCAGGATGCAGAGCGAGATGAAGCCCAGCGCGAGCACCATGTTGAAGCACCAGGCGATCCCGACGGTAGCGGCGAGCACTCCGGCAATGTACCCTCCAGCGCCGTACCCGATCGCGCCGTACAATCGCTGCTTGCCGTAGTCTCCTCCGACGCGCGAGACCATCGACATTGTCGCCTGGTCGAGCAGAGACATGGTGGGCTGCGTCTGGAAGTTGGCGAGGAACACCATCACGCACATGAACTCGAAGGAGTTTACGAAGCGGAGCGAGAACGTGAGCAAAGTGGCGGACGCGAGGCAGATGATGTGGATGAGCTTCTGATTCTGCAGCACGTCAGCCGCCATGCCCCAGATCGGAGGTCCCAGGATCGCGCACACGCACGGAATCGAGAGCAGCACGCCGATCTGCATCTTGGAGAAGTGCTTGGTGGAGTCAAAGTAGATCTGGTCACATCAAGACACAGCACGTCAGTCTGTTTGTCATAACAGACATGAAGCAGCCATGACCGCTATTCGCATGACGCAAGCAGGGGCAATTTGCACTTACCGGGAGGTACGTTTGCACGGAAAACGCCATGAGCAGGATCAGGAAGAGCAGTTTGAGCGGCACGAGCGTCTTGGACTCGCCGCCGTCGATGAGGAACCCCAGGCGCAGCCCCATGATACTGCTTGTGGTAACGATACGTTGACAAGAAGTGTTGCGATGCTGTGATGTCAGGAAAGGATCTGCTGAGAGCTAGAGCCAACTGTGTGTGTAGCACAGCTCTTCTTCTTCTTCTTCTTCTTCTTGTGCGCTTGACGATGCGAATTGAAGAGTGAGTGAGCGAGGGCAGGTGGTCGTCGCGAGTGGATTGTGAGGTGAACGACTGCTGTCCGTCCGTCTAGCGCAAAGCAGTGGTGAAAGAAGAGGTCTTTGGAGCAAGAGGAGGGACCGCTTGAAGTTCGGCGTTTGACATCCATCCTCCTCTCGTTCCGATGCAACTGGAGAGTTTAGCCAGATGGGTACAGGCAGCATGACAGATGGGACCAAATCCTCCCACTGCTTACAACCATTTCGTCGCAGGCAGTTGCGGGGTTGTCATCAACTTTCAGTTACAAAGACGAAATTTGTGAAAAAGCTGTCTACTTTTGCGTTTGTTCTTCTCGATAGGCTATAGAGCTGTTTCGCCTACCATTCACACCCTTCAAACAGCAAATGTATCGGAAAAGGTGTGAGCGCTTTTTCGGACTTAATCGGGTAGATTCACACCCTTTCCGATACATTTGCTGTTTGAAGGGTGTGAATGCCCTTTTTATGGCTGTTTGTAGCATTTGATAGGGTATAGAGACGATTTACCCTGCGCTTCTGGTGAATTACAGCAGCAAGCATAATAGAGGCCTGTGCTCACCCACATTCTGCACATCGCCACATGAAGAAGCCTTATCGACTGCTCTCCAAACGCCCAGAACGCCCACCAGCAGACCACTAGCACTGCAGCAAGCATAATAGTCGAGTTTTTCAAATCAAAAATAGCAGGACTGACCTGAGTCTGACCACCTTGACATGTCCATAGCAGGACTGACCTGACCTGACCCTTGACATGTCCGTCTTGCGTCCACGACTGGAGGCGGCAACGTGTTCGTAGCCACCTTTCTGCTCCAGTCTCATCTGACTCAGACCATACATCAATAATCATGTTTACCGGTCAAGGGATGCAGATGATCGATCTTCGCCACTCGGGGCCTTTTCAGGTCAACCACATTATCCTTCAGCCACTGTAGTAGCACTTCAGTAGCCAAAGCTTCGTGCCAAGTTGACTTCGACCCGCCAGCCAACACATTCGCCTATCCTGGATACCCGTACACTGTACAAGTCGGTTGCAGCTGCGGCTTTTTGGTCGAGCCCCATCGGGAAAATCACAAGCAAGTCATTTATTAGCAGCCTCCTTCTGGAGACTATACTTCGCGCACAACCTATTGCTTCCTTAGACTTGCACGGCAAGCTCGTAGTATGAGAAGTGCAAGAGGATACTGAACATTGAAAAACGCCCAGCAGAGTCACAACTTATCAAGAACGCACACAAGGGATCACTGTAACTACTTCCGTGGTAGCTCTGATGTAAAGACAAGTTAGCAACATTTTGTGATTCTTCTACTTGGGAGAAGAGAAAAAGAACACGAACGACAACAACTCGAGGTCTCAGAAACGGCTCGACTGATGAGAAATGATGGGGAGATCCGCTTAGCAGCGGCCGGTACACAAGTTGCGCGCCGGGTTGTCGAAGAGACGGAGCTCGGAGCTGAGCGATCCGCTGGCCGCGACGCCGCACTTGGTCATGAAGTCGCCGACCTTGGCCTGGATACCCTTGAGGCGCACGAGGTAGTCCTCCAGCGAGCACGAGAGGCCCGGACCGCTCTTGCAGTCCTCGAACGGCACCACGGCGTCGTTGACCATGAGGCGCACGAACGAGCCGTCGCTGCCGCAGTTGATGCGCTCCGTCACGATGCGAGCACCCATAGGGACCATGCGCGACGAGCGGAAGCGGCGCTTCGTGTCCACAGCGGCGCCAGACAGCGTGGCATCTTCAAAGACACCGAACGCGGTGAGGAAGACGCTCAACTGGGTGTCGTGCGAGAACGCGACGTAGATCTTCTGGCACGACTCGGTCTTGGGCTGCGCGAGCAGCTTCGAGACCGCCGCGACGTATGGGAATCCGGCGGTGCGAGCGAGCGGGTTGCCATAGCCCGAGTCGTAGAAGTAGCCGAGGTCCTTGTTGTAGCCGTAGTTGATCCACTCGTCGTCCGTGAAGATGGCGCAGAAGTGGCGCTGGTCCTTGCCGGCCAAGTTCATCTCGTACATGCACAGATCCATAAGCCCGAAGAAGTCGTCGGTGATGAAGCCAAAGTTTGGCCAGAGCTTCTCAAGGCGCTCGAGCGACTTGGCCATGTACGTGGCTTGGAAAGTGCTCTGGTACGGACCCGAGAGACTCTTTGGGAAGTTCGTGCACGTGTCAATCGGCGTCAGCGTGTTGCCGGCGATGCTCTTGTCCGACGAGTTGGACGTGATCAGGTTGGCGTAGTGGTTGTCCACGGCGGCTTGGCCATAGAGTCCCTTCATGAAGCTCTTGGCGGTGAGCTGCACGCGCTCGACGCTGCCGGACCAGACGGTGGCGTCCTGCTGGAACAAGTGCGCGTACTTACTACGCACCTGCGAGCCGAAATCGAACGCCTCTTGGAGACCGAGCGCCGTGATGTTCTCCACTTGGGCGGTCGGGTTCGGGATCATTGAGTCGAGCTTCCACGTGCGCAGGAACTCGAGCTCTGGGGCGATCACGCTCGCGTTCGCCTGTTTGAGCTTCTCCTGCACCTTGGTTTCGATGCGCTTGATGCCGTTGTAGCTGCCCGTGGACGGGTAGCGCGTCATGTGACGCGACACGATGTGCACCTGGTCGACCGCGCACTTCTCCGGGAGCTTGGTCTGCTCGACCGGGTAGAAGGCGTTCGCCGGGTGGTAGAAGTTGAGCTGGCTCGTGTGGTCGAGCAGGTCGAAGCCCGCGGAGTAGGCCGAGACTTCTGGCGCGTTCGACACGAGGAAGAGCGCGGCGAGACCGCAGAGCAACGACGAGACGGCCTTCATTCTTGTTGTTGCAGTGGTGGGCTGGGGAGTAGCGATGCTGGGGACCGAAGTGGAGGCTGGTAAGTGGCTCGGAGGAGTCAAATTCGATTCTGAGCAGCTCCGAAGTGCGCGCAAAGTGAGGAACGCAAGCGAACTGTGCACTCGGACTGGATGACAGCAGGAGACTGAGATAGTACTCGGGGCCATGAGCGGCTGTGGTCCATTACGGTACGAAAGATTCTGAGCCCGCAGTTGTCACCTGTGACCGCCAAGATTCATGTGGGAGAGCCGCTTGACTTGGCTCCACTATGGTGGGCGAATCTTTGAAGCTGTGAGTCACGTGGGGACGCGCGGTAGAAAGGGCATGACAGTGAGTGATGGACGGTTGAGGCTGAGTCAAAATGCCTTTGCATTGTTTACAAACTTGTTTAATTTATGTTTATCACACCAAACTAGAATTTGTTTCTCTTTTATAAAATACATTATCCACTCAAAATGGTATACCTATTATAAAAGTATACATACAATTCGATAGCCGGCTTATGGTCATTTCGGTAGGATGGGCACCACAGTACTTGGGGGTGTGCAGCACCAGCAGTTCTCGGTGCACCATCTCGGAAGATTCGCGTGCCCCTGGGAAACGAACCCAATATGCGACTCAACAACTTCCTCACGTCAACTTGCGCCTTGACACACCGATACACTGGCTGCACGATGTCAAACAACCAAAGCTTTGGCTTTGGCTGGTGGTTGGAGGTGATTCAGAAAGCCAGCTCACACACTGGCGAGTGCTCAAAAAGATCCACGCATTTCCTCCTCTCGACTCGTTCACCTCTCTGGTGTGCTGGTACTGGCACTCTGACCGCTTCGAGCTGTGTGATC
>JAADVK010001067.1:0-12270 GCA_023334975.1 Globisporangium sylvaticum | reverse complement strand
GCCGACGTTTAACACAGGGTGTTGACGCTGGCGCGGAGTTGTCCGTCCATGGGCTGATGCTTTTGTTTGCACCTGCAACAGACTGCGTCACAACCTCGGCGCACGTGGAGTTCGCGAAACAAGTCGTGGTGAGCAAGCGTTGGCAGACCGCGGCCTGTCCCGAAATGTCGATGGGTAAGTGATAGCTACCTGTGTATTCAGAATCTGCGAATTTCCTTTTATCGAACAAAAAACGATTTTTGATGTTACTTGGAACATCTATGACCCTGATGTATGCATTACCTTGTGGTCCGGGTTTGATGTGTTGGGCTAATGAAAATCAAACAAGTTCTCTGTGCTGCACGTCCGAGCAGGCAGAAGACTGCGTTTTCCCCAAGTCCAGTGTGTGCAAAGCGTGCGAAGACTGCATTTGAACTCGGGGACCGCTTGTGCTGCTGTATTCAGCTTTATTGATTGTTCCACTTCGTGTTTCTTTGACAGGACAGCCCTTTGATTGCCATCAACAATCTTGCTGTTGCTTCGTTCGCTGTGGTTGCTGTAACACGATCTTTCAATTATATTTGCTCTCTGTATAACAGGGCGTCTTCGTTTCACAAATGCTGCGGAAAGCTCCGCAGTATTGTGCTTGCAACTGTGATAACAGAGCTCGTTTTCCTCAAAGTCGCTCTCCCATTGTCGTCAACGAGATATCTTCTATTGACAGCAGTTGAACATCACAAGCCGGTAGAGGCTGGTTGGAAATCAAGGACGGGCGTTCATCCATTGTATCTTCCCCTAAAGTGGTTCGACCTCGATTGTACACTGCCATGCAATCAGGAATTGATGGAGAAGTGAGAATAACCTGGTCGTACATTTCTTCCGTTTCCGCCATAGGCAGCACCACATTCGGGTTGGCAGCAGGATGTTGGGCTCGTCGCAGTTGAGCGGCAACTTGTGAGGCTGATTGCCGAGCTTCACACTGTAGATCACTTTCGACGGAACACGCCATCGCATCGCGGTCGAGGTGAAAACTACGCTCTTGCCTGTAATGGAGAGTTTCAGTTTCACTAAAGTCTGCGAAAACTCCGCAGACTGTTGACAAACACTCTCATTGAAATACTGAGAGCGAACCGGTTTGTACCGTTTCGGTACCGGTTTGGAAGCTAGTCTCAGTGACATTCACGGTGTCACTGCCATGGGTGCTCCCCCATGACGTCACTCCAGGATGTCATAGGGCCCTCGAGGTTATAAGTCGGACTTAGTATACTATAGCCAATCTGATAGCTTATTTAGTACACGTCATTAGTTGTGAGCACAAGGAGTAGGTTTTAAGGTTATATTCTATAAGCTTGTAGTCAAGGATCGGTCAAAGATCTGGACAACGAAGCCATAAAATCTAATCCTGGTGTTCTTACCGATTCTTACTGGTTTTGACGAAGCCCTGCTTTCGGTTACCAATATTCTTTCTATATTCTCTCTCTTTTGCGACCCTTCGTGCAAATCATCTTCGTGTTTGGATCCTGTGACAGGTAGAAAGATAGGCAGCCAAGCTCGCTTGCTTTTCACCAGTCAAATTTGCGTCTAGCTTGAGGAGCGAGCTCGTTTTCTCCCACTGAGAGTTGTGATCTCAGTTGATTCGGAAGCCCAAGCTGTTCTCATTCCTCAAACCACCAAGTCGGTTCAAGATCGAGGTAAGCTGCTTGTCCTGCAACATACACGAAGCTTGCTTTTCTTGTAAAACATCTGTACATGCGGTTTTCTTACCGTTCTTCGTTCTCCTATTTTGGCTTGCTTGAAAAGACCACCTACTCACTTACAATTCAGTCGTGGTTATGCGTTGAGCACTGTCCTCTATCTTAGTGCGCGTTGCTGTTGTTGTGAGGTCGATTTTTTCTGACTCACTGTGCGCTCACTCTCTACAACAGTACCAGCGAGGTGTGCGAGAATGTGATGAAGTGGCTGCAGTTGCAACCACTCGTAACCCAGCTTACCTTTGTAGCCCTGAGTTTGCGGATGAAGCTGGCCTTGTGCCTCTGAGGATCAACGCCATAGCCCGAGCAGCGCTCCAGTTGAGCAGAAAGATGCCCCAGTTTGAGCCGCCCCATCTCCAGCTGCTCCTTAAACATCCGCTAGGTCCCGCGTCATCAGGTCAAGAACCATCAAGTCCAGGTCCGAGTCTAGGTTCGATCCCAGGTTGAGAATCAGTCTAGTAACCAGCTCTAGGTTCAATTTAGGGAGCAAACCTAGTTTTTGTATAGCATTGAGAAGATTAGGACTAGGACGCATATCTAGCTTTTAAGCAGGTCCCATCGCTAGCTTTCAAAGCTATGCGGGTTCATAGCTAGTCTAACCTGGCAAAGCATGCCTTCGTACCTAAAGGGGTAGGTACTACACTCTTGGAAAGTATCCAGGAAGTCAGTCCTTCCCTCACCCATCAGTGGCGAATTTCCCTCCAACCCACAATTCCCTCCTCCCCTCTCCCTCCTCCTCCTACAGAGCTCCAAATGTCCAACAACCTGCAGTAAGTTGACACGTGGAGCGAGGAAGAAGGGACCCAGGTAAGCAAGTGTATCAGTGTGCGTGTACAGTCACATCGTCAACCCAAAAGACGTGTGGTTGACATGATAGTGAGACTGGCAGGTGTCGCGTTCTCATACATCTCCCCCTGCTCCAACCAGTGAGGTGCAAGGTGATTCTGTATCGCTTGAAACCTAGGTTGTCAAAGCAGCTTGCGTGTGACCCGTGGTAGTGACTCTACAGTGAAAAGCAAGACCCATTTATTTGGGGCTGAATACAAATTCACTACGCATTTATAGATCCTCTCGTCCCGCCCCCATTCTCGTTGACCTAGGCTTGATTGTTGGCACTAGTGGTACCTGTCGATACAATTCCTCAAGCCCAATCACCTATAAGAGGTCGATTTACATAGCGCGAATTGAGAGAATGATTGAGAGATGTAAGCACATATCGAAAAGAGATATTAGGGGCAAGATGGTCATGTGTTTTGAGCTTTAAGAGAGTGATTTTGGTTATTTGTTATTACGTACAACAAAGTCCTCTAACCCAACGTATGACGCGGCCTAGAAGCAGCACAACGGCGGCCGGTAGTGTAAGGAATGCTACGCTATGTTCGTATGGGAGAAGAGGAGGCAGTCGCAGGGTGCGCAGAACAACCGTTGGAGATCGTGGCGGAGAGTAGTTTCAATTTTGTAGCACTTCGTCCCGTGTTGGTAACCTCAATAGCCATGGGGAGACGTTTCCGTGTACATGGTAGTGAACCTATCGATGTGTGGAGCGTCCGGCAAACTGCAGGTTCAAGATAGCCAGAAAGTGAATTGTATGAGCTTGGAAATGCTTTTATGCATGATTAAGTGTGATGTGGGTTAGGCTGCTATCCAATGTACGTTGTCCGATGTGATGATTTGCCTCACCGAATTCGATGAGAGATTCGCTTTGATGATGCTTGTTTATGTTACTCGCTGGGAGGAAATTTGCTCAGACATAACCGGAATGCATACTAGTATTATTTTATCCCCCAAGCGAATGTCGTTTGGCACTGCCATCAAGCAATGTTTAGTCATGGCTAGAGGAGTAGCAGGGCCTCAGCGAGCCAAACAACTGAGGTACACAATGCGAGGGATATTATGTTGTCTTTTATATCAGGGAGCGTTCATCTTACCTGTTGGTGGATGTTCTGTTTCTTTCTCTCCTAGAGAGAAACGGTGACTGATAGGAAGACACACTAGGCACATTCAATTAGGTTACTATCCCTATTTTCTCCCCAGTCTTTAGGGTTTTTGCCAAATTACGCTTGGCTATTTGGATAATTGGTGAAATTTCGCTTGGCTTTTAGGGGTTTTGAACCTTTGTTGGGGTTTTGGGTTAGGGTTATAGGGTGTTTTTCAGGGGGTGTCTCCCTGTCAATAATAGAGTGTCTTCATATCACTACCTCGAGAGAATTGTGCTACATGTTTTTGGGATAGTTACTTTACCACATGAGCCTACAGTTGAAATATGGTGCATCCTGAGTCCAGACGTTATCGGGACAAAGCGCCTCATCAAAGTAAAAACGGTCTGCCTCCTCATTCACGGGTCGTACCGTTGGTCATTCGGGGACCAACAATTTGAGACATACATTTTAGACTTTGATGAGACGGTAGTTCGACCGCAACAGTTCCTACACTCTCAAACACTTGATATGGGCCGAGCTAAACATGCGCGAGCTTGCGTACGTCGCCAGTCTTCACGGACATCCCAGCTTCAATATCTACTTCGGTCGCGCTGTCGTTGTGCCAGTTAGCACATCTAGCTGAGCGAGCTGAATTTAGCAGGGTAAAGTGGTCTTGGGCGTCGAGACACTGCGCTGAAGTCGGAAACTCTGCCGAGCCGCACTTACGTCACGACGGTCTTTGTTCCTGAGTGCTAGCGTCGCTTCCAGAGTCGAGCGAGGATGCCAACAATAAGCTAATTAGAAGGGAGGGCTAGGCGTAACATGGTCAAACGTAGAGCTAAGTACTTCCTGGTACACAAGTCGCTCTGCCATTTTGTCCCAGTCATGCTGGTTCTCGTCTTCAACATTCAACTTCAAAGCGCGGATTATCGTCTGTACCACCCTTTCTTAGGTGCCAATCGCGTGGGGTCTGTACGCTAACATCGCCTGCTACCTCTGGTAGATCAGCGGTTGAGCGCTCGAACGAATTGTGACATCGTATCGATTCGCCTCGCTCGTGCCAATCCAATGAAATGTGCATACTTCGAAATTCTCTGCAATCATCTGGCCATTTCATGACGCACTTGCTTTTGTAACTGCCGAATCGGTGAGGATATCTATGAACAACAAAGTCCATATAACATTTGTCCCCTTTAGGCATATAGGATACATCGCGATCGCTTGCCACAACTAAGAGGGTGTGGTATAGCCTGGCGACTCTTCTAGTATATTCAGCCGTCATTTCCCCTGTCATAATCAACGCAATCTCCAACGTACTTCTCGACACTTCGGTACATGAATCGCCAGTAAAGAAGCCGGTAGAGTTTTTGATACATAATCCTATTCGTCGCTCAGCAATCAAATTTTCTCGTCACCGAAATAAAACTTTACATATAGAAAATGGGAATGAGTTCTTCAGTAAAGACTTTAGTGCACCATCATTTGCAGCACGAACACAATAACGTGGACACGTCGTTCCAAAATTGAGTCGCCGAATGCAATACTCGGCCTGTAAACGAGTCCACAACAATTAAAATCTGGAGTCTCGCTTTCATCACCGGTTCTGTGGAGAAGCCTTAACATGCTCTGCGTGTGTTCGAAACCTTATCCTTCGAGCGAGTGAGAACGAAACCCCTGCCCGAAAGGACTTTAGTGCTCCTCTGAGTGTGGTCGGCATACAAATTTTCGGTCAATCGACCATTGTCCGAACCCCAAACGAGACCAGACAAAAGGAATCGCTAACCAGGTACGGATGAAGTACTCTGAGAGCCTTTGTTGTCTGCTCTGAACAAATGGAAGGTTTTCAAGTTTAACCAGGAAACCCTACTTGAGCTGCGAGATGTAAACGCTCTGAATAGAATGCAGTACAAAAAAATGTAAATTGCTGCAGAGTATGAAGACGACAAATCCGAGCATACAAATCTCACCGATTCTGTTCTTTACCCAATCCAGCCCAATGACACACTACCCCACCTGGCTACAAGATACAAGTTAGAGTTCTAGAGATATTGACCAAGGAAAAAACTCAAACGAGTTAACGTGAGCGCGACGGTCTGAGTGCAATTCTGCGTGTCAAGACAGTCACGCCTTCGTAACGTTGTTGGAGGTGCTCCGTGAGCCGCTGAATATAAGAGAAGCCTGGCGCTCACATAGAGGAGCAAGTGGGAGCAAATTATCCGTGAAGAAGTTCAAGCAGACGCTCGCCAACAGCAACAGTTTTGAGCTCGATTACCAACCCCACGAGGCGGATGTACTCGACAAATTTACCAGTAATGGTTGAAGGTAGGACTGACGATCACGTGGAAAAGCACAAAGCCTGAGGTGGCAACTTGGTAATTTTTTCGTCCACTACTTGAACACCAACACGCAGGTGCTCATCTAGTTTCGGTGTGAGTGGTTTCCGTCCTAGTCGCAACGCTACTCGTATAAGTGCGTCAAGATGACGTTGCTTAAATAATGACCAGGGTGAAACCATTACGTGAAACAAAGCGAGTATTTGAGACATCATGGCGCGAAGAAACATTTCGCAACTGGCCACGGCGCTATCGCTCAATACAGCATGCAGCTGGCAACAAATAGAACCACAAGATCGACACTTTTCTCTAACTCTTCGGCCGACAACCAATACAAGGTGGTGCATGTTTGGATTTTACGTATGTGGTTGACTTGTTACTGCCAGCCCATGAATATGTGACGATATTCTGATTGCCTAGAAGACCAGTCCTGCATCCAGGATTTACCAGTGAATTTTCGGTCTTGGTATCACACGGATTCCGCTCCAGGTACAGTTTATGAATGACTTCGTACTTACCTTTCGTGCCTTTCTTGATCGTATTTGCAGTGTTCTGGACGAATGTACGTGAGCTGGAGAAGATAGCCCAGTAGAGGTCAGGTTGCTGTCGAGGCTGTTGAGGTCCATTCCAATTCGGTTGGGTGGGAGGCTTCCAGCCCGTCGGCAGCGAACTTGGCGTGGAGGACTTCTATAGCTGCCCCATCATCTGCCAGCTTGCTCTCTTTAGACTCCTCTTGGTCAACGCGACCACATGCCACTTTCTCTGTACTGGTGGCGATTGTGTTCAGTGGGTCTTCATTTGATACACTACTCGCGGGAGCTAATGGCCTTTGGTGTGTTTCTTTCTTCACCCGTTTTACCTACTAACATTCAATCTTGAGCGTTATCATAGGTCAAATATCAACCGTGTCCCTCAAAGCAAACTCAAAAGTGAAAGAAAATCTGCTTGTGGTGCTTGAGAGAAGTAGAGCTTCTCAGCAGCAAAAAGAGCTCCTTCTAGAGAGCATTTTCGTTAGGGTTGTTGACGACTTCGTTAATCGATTTGTACTTGAGCTTCGATATGTTTAATTTTGACCCCGCGTTCTCTAGCGCATCTAGATGTTGGTCGATATTGTGAAGGAACGCGTAATTATCTAGATGTTGCTCTTCCTGATCGTGCGATGGGGGGTTGTCGATGAGAGAAACACTGGGTTGATCAGAATAGTTGAAACTACAGTGCAGTGGAATCATGACAGGATCATTTCTTCTGCTCTGCGCGCAACTGCTGAAGTATCTCAAATTAATGGTTGGGGCTAAAAACTTGAGCATGTGTTGTACCCCAATTCTGAACCCAGGGTATCAACGAACTCTTGTCGCGTCAGCCTTTTGAGCTGCTTGTATGTCGTGAGGAGCAGACGTTTGATTTCGTCAATTAGTGTCGATCTCGAGTGGATGCGCACTAACCAGCCTTGTTATGATATTTATCTTCTCTAGCAGCGTCTCCCACGGCCTGTGGATGCAGTAGTCTGGAGCTTGTCATCTATATGAAATATCCGCGTTCATTATGGCCAGCTAGCACATATACCCGAGCTGAGGAGAGGCTAGTGCAATCCGCTGTCAAACAACCTCAATCCTGCTAGCGTGACGATGTCGCTGCTAGAGAAGACTGATTTTTGGTTAAATTTTGATCTTGTTTTAAGTTGTGCTTTCAAATTCGGAAAACAGGAAGTCAGTAAGAAAAGGAGCCGATCGTGCTGCTTCCGAGCAAGAAGAAAACTTTCTTTTAGTATGAAGATGTCATGAATTCGAAGTCCAACGGTATACATCATATAATCCAGCAGCAGTAGAGTTACGCGTGGACGCTCTCTAGCTTACTGGTCTACACCACTATACCCACTCCACATTCCTCTTCATGTCAATTGTTGGGTACGTAGCGATTGCCACCCAAATCTGGTTCTAGAAGCTGGTAACGCAGCTTTCCCCCTCACCAACTGGAATCCCAAAGCTACTCGGGGGATGGGAAAACGTACTTTCATTGTACAGGCTTACATTTCCACAGCAGCTCGTACATTGCCATCGATTTCGTACATAGCTCCGGAAAGTGCACTTGCAAGCCACTCCCACTTCTTGGGCAGCTTGGCTTTGTCAGTGAATCTCTGGATAACGTAAAATGGGTATCGCTTGAATTTGACAGCGCTGCCGAAAAATCTCTCGTTCGCATTCGCATTATCACACAAATGCGTGTTTCTCCAGACTCACTTACCTAAACGCGCAAGGGTGACAGGAGAGTCTCTGTTTTTTCATAGTTTTCCGAAAGGGAGCGCTCCGACCATAATTTGACCAACCTCATTCTGCGTCAGAAGCAGCATATACACACAGTAGGTTGGCCATTCTCGCCGACGGGGCTGCTCATCTTCATTTTATTGCAGTATTTCTGTGAGTGGTCGAGACTCAAAACAGTTGCACACTTGTGGCTGCCTATGACCTATGACTGCTGTAGATATGTTCGCACACGGCTCTGTACAAGCCAAGCCTTTCACAAACGCTTCATAACTTTAGCATCGAGTATGCTGTTCCTGGGTATGTGCTCATCCAATTTGGGATGAAGCCGCGTTTAAACGGTGGCAACTTCCAATCTGCTCTCATTGGCTCTGATAGCGAACTCGCATCAATTCGAATAGAAACGTTTAAGTATTCGTCGTCAAGTGTTGTCGATAGCCGACGCAGAGGTTGGACGCCGTGTTATCGTGGACCATTTCAATTATTATAAACCCAGCGCAACCTCCTTGGACGAAGGCAGATACTCGTCACTGGTGGTCGCAATGTATCACCGCGACTACCCTGGCCAGCGATACTCATTGTAGTGCAGCTTTGTCATGGGATTGGCGTCATTTACCAGAAGCTCCAAACACTCCACACCTTTTGTTTCACACATGCACTCAAAGTCGACGCAGACTGATTGTCCGTTTGCAGAGAGGCACTCAGGCCAAGCGTCAGGGATGGGTACAGGAAATGCTGCGACAGTAGCCGTTCTAGTTCACACTCTAGGGCGACTATTGAACGAAGGAATCTGCGCACAGATATGAACTCAATAACACGACAAACGCCTGTTGCTCCTCCGACGAGCTCATCTTGTTTTTGCAGTTTGCACGGGAGCGGCTCGACAGACTTGCCAGTTGCTCTCACCACATCCGTGCCAAGCGCTGACAAGCACTCGCATGAGAAACCAGATTCTGGTTCACCGCAGGAGACACAGAACCCGCGAAATCTCGATTTGCTACAGAAATAGGTCAAGAGCGCGGAGGAAGAAGGATGAACCGAAGAGTGCTTGAGATGGCAAATTCGAAAGTGGATTGCGCTTAGAGTTGGTTTCCTGTTCTAACATGCATGGGTGCGTTCAGACCCTTTGCACACAAGTCTGTCCATTGCCCGCTGGACACAAACAGATTTGTGGTTGAGAGGCACTGAACCACAAGAAAATGAAGTGAGCTCCGTGAGGCACAAGAAAAGTAAAGAAAAGAACACAGACCTACTCTAGCCAATCAGAAGCCACTATCCAACTCTGTCACACTTTGGGGTTCCCAAGATGATGAAAGTGAAACAACATAATCTGTTTGGAGGCAACCCATAATGATTGAGTGGGATGCCGTAATTTTCTTGTCAGTGCATGAGCACAGAAAAAGTGGAAATTTGGAATCGTGACCTAGGCAGTACTCTAAAGTACCACTGTCCCTACGAATAAGTGATCGAGAACTCACCTCCAAGGCTGTGAAGTCTTCAACAGCAGAAAGAAACGAAAGTAGAAACTACCCTAATTATGGAGGCTTTTCTATCAACAGTTTCTAATCATCTCCATCAGTATTTCTAGGCACTCTCTCTTTCCCTTCATCGAGAACTTTCTCATGCATCTCCAAGAGGCAAAGTACTTCCTGTGACTCAGAACTACTCGAACGCTCGCAGGCAATGCCGTGCTTAGTGCTCTTGCCAATAGCGCGATGGAGGCCGGCATGAAGAACGTGACACTCGTGAATGAGATTAGTACGGGTCACTTCCAGCGCTTTGACCATCAGCATCAACAAGAAGCAGCGCAGCAGCAGTGCCAACAAGTTCCACAAGATGGTGAAGATCGCTCTGCTGCCACTGTCGCCCGAGGCGTTTGCAGGCTTTGATGAAGTATGATCCTAAATGAGGTTGCCCTGATTCACTACGGTGCGCGCGAGGACGTGGAGAGACACTTTGAGGATCTGGGCTTCATGTGTTCTGACAGTCTCAACTTGGTTGACTACTTGCTGGATTTGGAAACTAACCAGCAACACAAGTTCCAAGTGGCACTGCTCGCTGACTGCAGTGGCATGCATCCTCGCTTGGCGAGCGACTTCACCGATCTCTTTAGCTGCTTGCAGGTGTGTATGCGCATGATACATGCTCTGTACGCGCCGCACTCCCTGGAGCTGCTAGTGAAAGTTGATGTGCACATGGCCCTGATGCCGGAGCTCTATCAGTCGTTGTGGGGGAACTCGCGCGTGATGATGTGATATCAGCGGCATGGTGACATTGAGCATACACTGCGTACCTGACTGCCTGCGCGATCATGGTGTTCGTCATGGGTCTGGTCTCTCAAGCACGTACGACCAGTTTGAAGCTGCGAATGCTCAGGTGGTGCTGGGCATCATGATTCAGGTGGTGCTGTTCCTGTCGCTGGGCCAGGCGTCGCAGATCCTAATGTTGGTCTTTGCGCGCAACATCTTCTACAACCACAGCGCGGTCAACTTCTTCCGCATGTCGTCGTACGTGCTGGGGTCCTCTGTGGGTCAGCTACTTCTGGCGCTGGGCGAGAGCCAAGTGTTTGGCATGCTGGTGTATTGGATGTGCGGCTTTGCGGCGTCCGCAGAGCCAAACATTGTGTACGAGCCAAACATCGTGTACCAGACCGTGCTGATCCTGGCCATCCTGGTGTTCGCGGCGTGCTTCTTCCTGAAGGCGACCACCCCGGACCTGCACATCGCCAAATCGATGTTGATGTGGCAATTTTACTCATTGTGATCTTCACGGGCTTCGTGGTCGCCAAGAGCCAGATGCCAGACAACTTCATCGGGATCTACTGTGTCAACCCGGGCTGTTGATGTCTGCGCGCTGATTCCCATACCAGTACCGCTCGCCGTCGTTCGCCGTGAGCGAATATCAGGGAGTGTAGTTCTGCGGCAAGTTTGGCATGCAGGTAGGTCATTACCAGCTGAGCCCATTCGACTGGCCGGACATGATTATCTGTGTGTGATTCGGCATGATGTTCATGATCGCGAGCTACGGGTTCTTCATGGCCCTGGGCTGGGTCGTACTCGCGTATAAGCCCAACGACAGTCAGGAGCACGCGTCAAAGTAGAAGTAGAAGGTGGAAAAGAACGAGGGCTACAAGGTAGCGATGACACCGATCAGCGGGTACACATCGCCGGACTAGACCTCGGCGGGCGGAGACTTCGTGGTGAACATGAACGCCGCCGTCGGTCACGAGAAGAACATAGTTCTGGTAACGCTGTAGAATGTTCTTCCGGCCTTCCAGTGCTCATAATGCCTCCAAACACAGACTGATGTTATTTTCGTTGCTCGCTCTTATCTGCTACCCTGTTCTTACAAGCGCTTACGTCCTGTCACTCGAGGTTCAGTGTATGGCGCGCCTACGTCCTGGCAAGGTTCAACACGCCGCTACCTACTCCGATCCTTCCATATTATACCCCCTCGCCTCTTGGCACCTGTCTGTATCCTATTCTAGTCTTCCTGACGCGTCGCGCGTCGCCTTGGTCTTGACGACGAGCGTCCATCGTTACTCTGTCGTTCACGGGCTTATGGTACACGGTGCCGCTACCGAGATACCTGGGTACGCGCTGCCAAGCACGAGGACTGCGCTGGTGGGCTCGTTCGGGTGCCAGCAAGACCGCTCTGACGGAATTGATCGCAGTTCCCAAGATGGACGGCAATACACCTGGCTAAACCTAGTGGTCGGCTACGAAGTGACCGACCTAGTAATCCCCAACTGTACAGATGGGGAACTAGCTGTTCCACCGCACCTGCAGGCTGTTAAAGAGCATCGCGAGCATGGAGAAGCAGGTGCAGAACTTTACGGCGAGCAGAAGCAGTCGTACTCTGACCAGCTCTACAAGCCGTAGCACGAGTTGTGTAACCGGGCGTACCCGAGTTACGCAGCACAGAGCACAGAGTGAGGAAGCGTGTGTTGAACACCTTCCGCAAGGACTCGTGACGGGGGTGGGAACGTGCGCCACTTGCCTGCGTGTACAGAGTAATAAGTACAGTTCTC
>JAADVK010001066.1:0-12270 GCA_023334975.1 Globisporangium sylvaticum | reverse complement strand
GTCGAGATTGACCCACGCGCGAGAAAGGCTGGGAGGAAGAAGCTTCTCTCCGAACAAGAAACGGACGAAGTGATCGACATGGCGGCAGCGAACAAGCACCTGGCTGTCATCGACCTCGTCCCAAAAAATGTTTTCAAGAAGCACGCATCAGACCAAAATTATAAAAAAAAAAAATCAAAAGCGTCGCCTCCACGCACACATGCACGCTGGTGCCGCTACCACGAAGGACGCGCGCCGCACAGACACGAGCACCAGGACGCGCTTCGCCTCCAGCAGCACATCAGTCCCAAGTCTCCAGCTCCAGCCCACATCCGCCTGCCTACCAGCAGCCAGCGCAACCCCAAGCTCACGCCTCCGAGTCTTCTGCAACCTTTCAAGCATGAGCGCCATCGTGAACGAGACCGCCTCCATCATCGTGCCGTCCACGCCGACACCTGGCGTCGCGACCGTCCCGTCGTTCAATGCGGCGATCAGCCCGAAGGCGTTCTCGGTTGAGGCGCGTCTGGACCTCCCGCTCGGTAAGTGCTCTGCTGCAATCCAATGTGTGCTTCGTGTGAAGGATTGCTGTATCACTAACTGCTCTGTTGCTCTCTGTGTGCATGATTGCAGATGATCTGATCAAAGAGCGCAAGAAGGAGATCAAGAAGGAGAAGAAGCACGAGAAGAAGCACGAGTCTGTGAAGAAAGAGACGACGCAGCTGCAGAGCCAGAAGAAGAACCAGAAGCAGCTGAAGAAGAGCGACTCGACCACGAAGAATGTGCAATCTGTCAAGCGCAATGCGCTCGTGAGCAAGAACCGCGGTCTGCCAGCACTCCCAGCGGCTTCTAACCCAAGCGGCAGCAATGGCAATGGCGTCAGCACCAGCAAGAACGCAAAGAAGAAGAAGAAACCTGCTCCAAAGACGGTCGTTGGCAAGAAAGCCGCCGCTGCAAGCAAGCAGATCGCCGCCGCTACGCAGCAGCAGAAGAGCAAGCAGAACAAGAAGTCTGCTGCGAATGCGAATGGGAAGAAGAACGCTGGGCAAAACAACGCGAGCCCAAAGGCGACAGTGCCGCAAACGCAGCAGCAAAAGAAGAGGAAGCAGAAGGCGCAGCAAGTGCAAGTGATTCAACAGCAGCAGCAGCAGCAGCCTAAGAAGAAAGCGCAACAGCCACAGCAACAACAGCTGCCAAAGTCCAACAAGGCGCATGCGAATAAGAACGGCAATGGCGGCTCTGTCAAGACGCTGACTGTCGTGACGAAGGAGCAGGCGCGCAAGGTGGTTCGCTCGAGCAACAGCAAGGCTGCGAACATCCGCATCACCATCAAGCAAGCGCCATCCGTCAGCACCAAGAGCCAGAACAAGAAAACCAAGAACAAGAACAACAAGCAACAGCCGAAGAAGACCGCGATCATGAACGTCGTGCTGCCGGGCAAAGTGGCGTGCAACTTTAGCAACTCCCAGGCCGCGCGCGCGCAGAAAGTGGTCAAGCGCGTGCAGAACCGCAAGCAGTCGTCCTCCAAGAACGGCGCGTTCGTGGTGCGCAAGCCCTTCGTGTCGCGAAAGAACTAGGAATTGTTGATTCTCCCCGCTTTTTGTGATTGCCTCGCTTGTGAGTTTGTCGATGTGCACACAAACGAAGATATGTAAATATATAGAAACACTCACTCCATGGTGCGTTTGAAATTGGTTCAATTGACTGGACAAGTGGCTCCGGATCAAAGCTGAGAAGTCAGTTTGTGCATTCAGTACCAGTTCACCTGTGAAATGTGCGTCTATTGAATAGGGATCTCAAATCGTGGACGGTTGTTCGTGTGAGAGCCATCGCTGTGCTTGCTGCAATACAGCAGATGCGTCAGATCTATAGGAGGACTCTCCTTTTACTGTCGCTGCTGCAGTCGTCGGAGCACCGTGGCTCGTCCCAGGAGCTCGATCGTGTCTCCGAGACCCGCGCCGACCTCCATGCCCGTCAAGTAGTAGCGGATCGGCATCAGGACCCTATAAGGACAGACACAATCAACCCAAATAGGTTAGTCAGGCTAGCTTACTGGCTCAGGAGAGTAGCACACTCCTAGTATCAGAGAGGGACGGAGAACGCACTTTTTCAAGCCGAGCTTGCGGCTTTTCGCCACGGCCTTGATCGTCTTGGTGATCTCGTCCTACGATTTCAATCCACCAGTGAGCGAATGAATTACTCACAATGTACCAGAAGTTCTAATATAAAGAACACAGTTCGCACCGGGTTGAACTCGTCATCGGACAGCGCTTGCAGCTTCTCAGTCACCTCGTTCACGATTTCATCTGCACAAAGACCCACCAATTAGACACACCACCATAGTCAGACTCAGTTATACACCTAGCAGCATCTACTGAAAGTCCACTCGCAAAGCCATCAAAGCGTACCGGTGTCGTCGCCAATGTACTTGGCCTTCACGTCCTGCGCCTCGGCAGACGAGAGGTCCGGGTCCACGAAGAACGGCACGCAGAGCGGACCAAACTCGGGCAGAGCACTCACACGTTCCTATATATAAGCAAAACCTGAAGGTCAGAAATCAAGCAATAGCCTAGCCAGTATGACACAGTTGTGCATGGCCCTACTACCAACCTTCATCAGGTCCATGGCCTTCCAGATGTACGAGACGCCGAACTTGGCGACCAGATCTCCCGCTGACAAGCCCGCGTCCTCCGCAATGGACGACGAGATGAACGGCAGCACTTCGTCGACCACACCCTGCTTGCGGGCGTCCGAGATCGTCTCGTCCGCAAAGAGCGCGCGCACGTGGCGCGAGTTGATCCAGCGCAGACGCTCGACGTTCACGACCGAGCCGGCCTTGTTGACGTTCTCCAGCGAGAACTACACACAGAGAGAAAGAGTTGACAGTCAGTTGCGCTCCATACCATTCATACCAAAGCATACAAAGGACGTACGTGCTGTTCGAGCTCCTTCATCTCGAAGATCTCCTGGTTGTTGCCATTTGCGGGGTTCCACCCGAGCAGCGCCACAAAGTTCACCAGTCCGCTCGGCAAGTAGCCCTTGTCCTGTATGCACATACCATATCATCACCAAATCAACAATGATTCACGACTAAGCCCATGAGCTTCGTTACCAGTGATAAGACTATAGCAAAACACAACACACGCACCCGGAAGTCTTCGACCGCGACGTCACCCTGGCGCTTCGAGAGCTTGGAGCGGTCTTCGTTCAGCAGCAGCCCCAGGTGCGCAAACTGCGGGGCCTTGAAGCCCAGCGCCTTGTAGAGAATGACGTGCTTGGGGGTCGACGGCAGCCACTCCTCACCGCGGATCACGTGCGAGATGCGCATCGCGTGGTCGTCGATCACGTTCGCCAGGTGGTACGTCGGGTACCCGTCGCTCTTCATCAGCACCTGGTCGTCGATGCCGGCGTGCTCGAACTGCACGTACCCGCGCAGCAAGTCCTTCACGACGGTCTTGCCGTCGGGGATCTTGAGACGGATCGTGTGCGGCTCGCCACGCGCGACGCGCGCGCTGATCTCCTCGGGGGCGAGCCCCAGACACGCGCGGTCGTACATTGTCGCTTCGCCGTTGCGCGTCTGCGACGTGCGCAGGTTCGACAGCCGCTCGGACGTGCAGAAGCAGCGGTACGCATGGCCGCACTGTGTGCATATGAGCGGAAGGACGGTACCTACGGTTAGTGCGCAATGCGTTGGATTGTCCATTCGCTACTATGTGTGACGCACCTCGACGAGCTTCTCGGCGTACTCCTGGTAGATCGGAAGGCGCTGCGACTGGATGTACGGACCGTGCGGACCGCCCTTCGTTGGACCTGAGGACAGTAGCAATACGATGATTACCATTAGCCATACGCCACTGCTTCAGTACAAACGTCGTGTGGTGCGTACCTTCATCTTCTTCGATGCCGCACCACTTGAGGCTGTTGATCAGCGCTTCGAGCGATCCTTCCACTTGGCGAGTCTGTTTGCAAGTAGAACAACCATCATCAGTGCTCACGTGGGGCCAATGGCGGGTCCACAATGCATTCGTAGCTACAAACGCACCTTGTCCGTGTCTTCAATGCGCAAGAGGAACTGGCCGCCCGAGCTCTTGGCGAAGAGGTAGTTGAAGAGCGCCGTGCGCAGCCCGCCGAGGTGCAGGTACCCCGTGGGGCTCGGCGCGTAGCGCACGCGCACCGGCGCCTCGCCGCTCACCTGGCCACTGTCACCAGCAGCACCAGCACTAAGCACGCCAGTAGATGAAGCGACCGCACGCGTCTGCAGAGCCAGCGAGCGCTGCTGCTGCAGCCCCGCGGCGCCGCGCAGACGCCACATTCGCATCAATGTCGCCATTGCTGTTCTGCGCAATTCCGTCAATGCTCACAGAAAATGACCGGTGCAGGTTGAGGAGAACGCCGAAATGTGTATTTTGGGTCCTTGTCCAAAGTCAATCCAAATCAAGAGGGAGCCTCTATAAATTATAGCAAGGTATTCCCCCGACTCATACAAAAACCAAGTCAAAGGGGGAACAACAGGGTTTTGGCCATGAAACCATATATACCCAATGACATACGAATACTGATTTAAGTCGTGATACACGGATACTGACTTAAGCCATCTATTTATCACAGCCCACCAAACAGCGATGGGGTGATGCTTGGGAAGATCGCCATGATGGCGTCCTTGATGCGCACGCCCGCGCTCGCGTCGTCCACGACCGCCTGCAGGGTGTCCATGAGGAACGCGCGCAGCACCTGGTCGCGTGACGTAGCGAAGCCACCACTGTCATCACCGCTGTCATCACTGCCACTGCTGCTACCAGCCGACTTGGCGCTGCGCAGTGCAGCAAGCAGCTCCGTGAGCTTGAGCGGCACATTCACATCCTGCGACACGATGCGCTGCATCGTGGGGAAGAGCGCGCTCGAGATCGCCTCCTTCCGGATGTAGAAGATCACGTGGTCGAGGTCCACGAGCCCGCGCGCGAGGCAGCCGTACTCGAGGTTCGGCGCCGTGCAGTCCTCGCCGTCGTAGCCGCTCACCCGGATGTACGACGAGTACTCTTCCGGCGCTGGGAAGAGTCCGTCTTCGCCGCTGATGATGCGTGGGAGCGCCGCGAGCGCGTGCTGCTGCTGCGCCTTGGACACGTACTCTGGCTTGTATCTCGTCTCGCCCTTGTTGCGGTGCGCGTGCGAGATGTTGACGCCGCCCAGGATCGGACTCACCATGTCCACCGTGTTGTTGATCGTGCGCAGCAGTGCCGCCTCGCGTCGCCAGAGGATCGTCCACGACGCGTCCTCCAGGATCTTGGTCACCACGTTTGACTTGCGCAGTAGCTTGGCCAGGCTCAGTCGGTCGTTCGCAAAGTCCACCGGGTCGGACGAGAGGTCGAACCGCTGGCCGTACGGACTCAGCGTGATGTCCGCGTCCTCGTCGGCCAGGAAGAACGGCGTGTCGCGCGCCAGTTGCGTCAAGAGCTCGCTCTCGGAGCTGGGCTTCTCGTCACCCACGACCGCGTACCCATACGCGATCGCGGCCTTGTTGTACGCACCGATGGTCGTCATGTAGAACCCGTGGGTCTTCGCCTTGGCCGCTTTCAGGTCCGAGAAGATGTTGACCGGCACGTAGTCCATGATCGAGCCCGAGAGTCCGTGCTTTGCGACAAACTTGTCGCCGTTGAGCTCCTTGCGCGAGAATGCGGCCGAGCCGGCAAAGTTGTGGCGCAGACCGAGCGTGTGGCCCACTTCGTGCATCACGATGTCCGTGAAGTGGTCGCCGATGATCTCCTCGGAGACGAGCGCTTTTTGCCAGCGCTTTGGCACCGACGGGTCGATGTAGTATGTGATTGGCTCCTTGGTCTTCTTGGTCCTTGGATCGATCTCGAGGCGTCATCGGTTCAGCACGGTGATCTGCGGATCGATGTAGTGGAACCCGTCGTCGTCAGTAGTATCGGAACTCACATTCTTTGCGGATGCGTTCACATCGCTCTCGGCGCCATACAGAGTGTACCGAGTGCTGAAGTAGCCCACGTGGTCATCGGCAACCCGCTGGTCCATGACCGTCTCGGGAAGCAGCCCGATGGCGTACGAAATGACCGCGATGCCGTTGTTGAGCTCGTATTCGACGCGCACGATCGAGTTGCGTGGGAACGATTTGGTGCCGCCGGGGAGGATCGTGTACAGCGCCGACGAGAGCGCGTCCGAGACGAAGAAGTCGCTCGAGAGGAAGATGTCGGACTGGATGTAGTACGCGTCGTCGGTCTCGAGGTCGATCGGGACCTTCATGTAGTACCCGGGCCACTGGCTGTTGTCAAACATGTCCTTGAGGTCCTCGTTGTCGCTGCTCAGTCGCGTGCGGTGGTTCTCCGGGACAAAGAGCAGCGAGTCACCCTCGAGGGACAGCTCGAAGCGGAACACGTAGTCTTGCGTGTCGAGCATCACGCTGCCGCGCTCGAGTCCCGAGTGCGGCGGACCCGAGTGCTTGTCGATCGTCGGGTACACCATGAACGACTTGTCTCAGTGCTTCTTCGAGATGATAAACTGCGAGGTGCCGTCTTTTGCGAACGCGACACTGAAGAACGACGACGGAGTAGAGACGTCCAAGAAAGACGGCACAGCAATGGTATTCCCACCAGCAGTATCACCTTCGTTCAGCGACGCCATCTCAGCAGTAGTGATGGTTCCGGTGGTAACAGCGTCACCTTCTTTATGGTACTGGTAAGCGACTCCAATGCCCACTGCGACGGCACCGACCAGCGCGAAGATGATGCTAAGCGTCTTCAGGCGCTTTGAGGCGCGGGATGCTGAGAGTGCACGCACCGAGCGGGTGACAGTAGCGCCGTTTTCATCTGGTGTAGGTGTAGGTGCTGCTATCTCTGGAGTCCCATGTTCGTCTTCAGCTGGGGGGATATCGATCTGGTGGCTATCGTCGTCTTGCATCATGGCTGGAAGAGACGCGAAGAGCTACGAACTGGAACTTGCTCTTGGTGCACTGATAAGGAACAAGCTCGCTGAGGCACGATGATAGGAAGGCAGGGAAGGAAGGCGGTGCGTGCTCCAGAGCAAATCGGCAGCTGAACCACGACAAAGAGAGAGAATGAAGGATTGAACCGAGATCCTGAACCGTCACCTTCATGTGTAACCACCAAAGGGTACAGTCAACTGAAACGGACGCAACTCGTTCAAGAGACGCGATACAGACCTCATTCATCGTCCATCCAGATTCCTGATGCAGAATCAGATTTACTGTCTTTCGTCATAGGTCACAGCGGCTGGTGTTGGTCCTTGAAGCACTCGACGTGGGCTGCGACCACGACATCCACGCCGTCGTTGTCACTGGTTATGGAGCTTGCTGACGTTTCGTTGCCGCGAATTTGGGGCTTCAGCTGCGCCAAGAAGGCTTTGCGGGTCTGGTTCAAGCGCTGCGCCAGCTCCGCCTTGGCCTTCTTCGCGTCACTGGATGGCAGCGCGCCGCCCAGCTCCTGCTGTTGGTGCTGCTGAAGCATCGAGGAGATCCATTTGCGGAGCTGGAGGTCCACGCGATGCACCACATCCTTGTGCGTCCGCAGCTGGTCTTGAGCCTGCATTGTCATAGTTGCCAATAGAGAAACCGGTCAGTTGTGTCGCACAAAAATGCTGGGTACCTGGGGTATAAGCAGCAAACAGCACTCACTTTTTGCAGCTTGTCCTTGTCATCGTGCACAGCAAGTTCTCTCTTCTCTTGTAGGATCTGCGTCGCATTCCGCACCAATTCAGCTATTTGCACAAACACGACAATGGCGTCCTGCGTGTCTCCCAGCGACAGGGTGATCGTGTTGCGCTCGAACGGGTACTGCTTCCTGTTGGGGGCTTCAAACGCATTCGCCATCCGCTCGAAAGCTGCATCGGGAACGCGGGCAGCTCCTGCGCGTGCTGCATTCCTCTCGCGGCATAGCTCCAGCGGTGTGTCCGCGTGTAGAATCCCAAAGCCACAGTCGACTGCATGCCAAAGTAGCGATATCAAACAGCTTCCTTGGTCAGTCCGGTGCCATTTCTGTCGGATCGAATTAATGGCGAGCATCAACAAATGGCACAAAACCTTACGTTCGGTGGCGAGATGCGCAAAGCGTTTGCGAAGACTCCGGTACTGGAAGTTGTCGTCCACAAGCAGCACCAAGCGCTGTTTGTTCCCGCCTAGATTTTGCACCTGACCCTGCAATGCCCGCCACGTCCGTACGCGCTCCGCCATCTCTCGCTGGCATCGCTTCCACGCGACGGGGTCAAACTCGTCCGCCTTGGCATCTGCACCAGCCTCCGCGCGGAAGAGCTCGTCAAAAGAGAGACGCTGAAAGCGCCAGCTGTTCGCAGCGGCTTTGCGTTCAACGCTACGCACCAGCGTGGTCTTCCCTGCGCCGGGGAGTCCGCATACAAGGAGCAGCACGGCTTCCGCGCCACCGTCCATTTTCGATCAATCCTCAAATCCGAAAATGACAACATTCGAATCACACGCCAAACGATATGTTAGTAGCCACGCTTATATTAGTGCTTGCATGTCGCTTATAAAACCTCCACTCGTCGCATTCCTGTTTTGCTCACTCTTCTTCAGTCGTGCATCTTCCTTTTGGCAATCCGATCGTTGGTCCGCCGACGCTCATGCTCGTGAAGCACGAGGTGTTGATGCTCGTGACCGTGGCGCGCGCCGGCTCGAGCACGACGTAGACGGCCTTCCAGAAGCGGTCCCAGTCGCCCGACATGGCCCAGGGCGTGAAGTGGAAGCTGAAGTCGTTGAGCTGCTTGGCGCGCACGCCCGTGCCGTCCGGTCCGCAGTTCTCCCACGGGATGCCGAGCATGCCCAGGTGGTATTCCCAGTAGCCCTTGCCGAGCGACATGGCCGTGGCGCCGAGCGTATCGCCCGATGCGCCGCTGTTGCACGCGACCATGACGTTGCGCACGCACGAGAGCTGGCCCACGAGCGCGAACTTGACAAAGTCGATGGCGCGCGCGCTCGGGAGCACGACGCCCGAGTCGATCCAGTTGACCGCGCCGGGCCAGTCGAGCAGCGTCACGGTCCACTCGGTCCACACGCTCTGCGCCGCGCTCTTGATCGTGTACCAGCCGGACTCGAAGCTGCTCCAGGACTCGGCCGGGTCCGCCATGAACTTGACTTTGCACTGGAACGGCCGCGAATCCATGTTGCGGAACTGGCTGTAGACGAGCTCGCCCGTGAGGAACCAGTCGGTCACGCCGACGAACTCCTGGCGCGCGTTGAAGCAGCGCGTGCCGTTCGGGCTCGAGTGCAGCGAGTCGAAGCTGCTGCCGTTGCAGTAGGACGAGTAGTTGAATCGCTGCGGCTGCTGGAGCTGGACCTGCATCGACTCGCTGGAGACTGCAGACGCGAGGAACGCGATGATGGCAACGCACATGCTCGCGCGCATGGAGAAGAAGAAGAAGAAGGATCCACTCCTACTCGCTGTTGGTCTCGGCTTGTGAATGGTCGATGCGATGCCTTCTGTGGGGTGCAAGGTCGATTCAAATATGAACGAGCGAGAGAGGAGTAAGGACTGGGAGGTCTCGGGAGTGAGTGCTCAGGGGGAGGATGTTGGAGTGCGCGTGAAATCAATCCACTTTGCAGTGGAGTTGCTGCACTTTCTCGCGCAGACGAATCAGACGAGAAAGGTCTTGTTCTTTGGAGGGAATGGTGATGATGAAGGTCAAGACATCCCACAGTGTGCGAGACGCACGTGCCCATGACGCAAGCAAGGAGTGCACACGAACGAATGGCTGCATTCTCTGGCGTGACAGGAGGAGGGAGGAAAGGAGGAGTGGATCCATGTTGCAGCTGAGCTGTGTCCCTGTGTCCCTGTGTCCCTGCGTTGTGGCGACACGCTAACGCGCTTGACACTCACCAATCAAATCTCAAAAAGAAAGTGCCGAGAAAGCGCTACTCAAGTGCACTTGTGAGGCGATGGATCTTTTACTGCTCTTCACTCGATCTTGCACGGTTCTTCCTTAATGCCGCAGGCAATCGTCTGTGTCTATCTGTAGCGGATTGCCTAGAAAGCGCGCTTGCCATTTGCGCTGCTGCCTCCTTTCGTGGAAACAGGATCGCAGGTCGCCTGAGCTTCATGACGCTCGTACGAAGCGCAACAAGGTATCCCTTCCTCTCAGCAGGATGGTTTATCTGCACCACTTCAACTGCACATGTTCGTGTCTTCTTCTCCAGGTTGAGAGGCTCTTTCTAAGTGCCCTCCAAAGCGCGAAAGCCGATCGGATGGTTTGCACTGCAATTTGAATGCAATCAAGTCACGAGTCTGTCATTCCCGGTCAGTTCTGCGCGGTCTTTGGGACGCGGTGGCTTCTTGACGGTCGGATAAATACTCAGGCGATGGCGATGCTGGGACTGGACCAGCTTTGGTGTCTCGTCTTTGCTTGGCTTTGTCCGCTCTTGATGAGTAGAAGAACGCGATCGCTTCCCGTCCGCAGTGTGCCGCCGACGGACTGACGGCTTGGTCTCAGTCTGAATCGTCGATTGTCTTGACGACACGCTCGATGGCTCTCTGACCAGCTTCTTCTTTCGTTGCTGCTGCTGCTGCTGTTGGGTCGCTGCTGCGCTTTCGCTGATGTCACACCGCTGGTTCCTAGCCTCCACTTCATCAACCTACGCGATCCACGCAAAGCAAGATGGGGCACGCCACCACACATGTCAGTGGAGGAACCCGCAAAGCATCCGAACAAGGTGTGCATAACAGCATGCACAGGCAAGCCCACAAGCAACGGGCACTCACACTGTCACGTTGCAGTCGCTTCTTGAGCAGCTCAATCTTCCTCTCGATCCTGTGCAGCTCGCGTTGCTGCGCGCGGTGCGTCTTCCACCTGGCGAACTGCTCTGGTGCGTCGTGGACAACGAGCTGCAGCACGGACGTGGCGGTGGGCAAGAGCACGTTGAACGCGAGGCAGAGGCAGCCGAAGAGCGCGAGGATCTCCTTCGCGAGCCCCCAGACCGACGCGCTGAGTGCCATGCTCGTAATGCAGCTCCTGCAAGTTGGCCAATTCGTCCACTCTTTTTTTTTGTAGGGCAAAAGTGAGGAAGGCAAACCAAAGTGTTTTATTATCAAGCAGCAAAGTGTTTTTAGTACCACGAGCCTAAATCGAGTATTTATGGAAGATGAGGGAGAAAAAGGAGACTCACAATTTCTCAAAAAAATGAACTTTGCTGATTTTGCGTGATCTATTACAAAAATATTCCAAAAAATGCGTCACGCGAGGATGCAAGCCGAGGTTGAAACAAAATATATATATCGCAGCTTTTTTATGATGAGAAACAACAAATTGCGTTAACGGGAAAGGTTGCACGAATAGTGTTTTTTATAATGTACTTTACGATAAGCAACTCGTGGATGTAAACTTCTTCAAACAGCAAGAATGTATTAGTAAGTTTCTGGTGTGTGTTGGATTTTTGGATTTTAAATAGTTTACCACACACCTGCTATTGACCAATTTGGCAAGAACGTGTCACACAGCATTTTTGTCCTTTAGTACCAGATTCTGGTGGGACACATTCCTTCGAGTTCGACCTCAAACGAATAATACGAAACAATGTGTCCCAACGAGATGTACAGTGGATCCCATACAAAAGCTGTTGTGTTGCTTGTGACACATTGTTGAACGTGTATGCAATCCTTATCGACTCTGCGACCAGTGTCAGAAATGCCCCACAAAGAATGTACAACTCAAGAAAAGAAAAAAGTGCCACGACCATCGCTCGCCGTTCCCTGCTCTCGTTCGTCTCGTGCTTTCCCTCCACTGCTCTCGCCCGTCGTACGCTCGCCTCGTCTCTCGTCGTACGCGTCTCGTCTTTCGAGGCTAACTGCGCTTTGTCTTCTTTGCCAGGGTAGGCGTCACCTCCACATGCAGAGGCAGGCGATACGCTTCGAGCATCTCCTTATTGAACGTGGAGATCAATGTACCTGTGCATATGTGTATATTGTCTGGGTAGTGATTGACGCGTCTGGAGCAAAGCGATATTTATGCATACCTGCGATTTCGTCTTTCGCTCGGAAGGTAACATGGTCGGAGTTGTCGTCGAATGCAGCTTTCGACCAGTTCGCCGAACCGTCCATCGTTAGGACGTCGCCCACCACACAAAACTTGTGGTGGAAGCAGGAACCCGAGGGTTTCTTCACCAGCCAGACGTTGGTTTTTTGCGATCGCACGCACGCACAATGTCGTTGTACTGCGAGACACACCACGACGTCGTACATAATCAGCTCAAAACCATACCATCCCTGATGCACTGTTCACTCACCTCAGACATGCGACGGAGCTGACATCCCTTGGAACCTT
>JAADVK010001065.1:0-12301 GCA_023334975.1 Globisporangium sylvaticum | reverse complement strand
GATACTGCAAACCCTGATCTTGATTGAGCATGAGTGCAAAACACCTTTATTCGTTCATTGGGAGTGTCCTGGCTAAAATGTCTTGTGCCCATCGGACGATGTTTCGATGCTTGCTCGTCCTTTTCTCGTGGCATGTCGAAGTACCTCGTCCATGTCGAACACGCTTCTGTAATGCTCAAAGAACCAGTCGATGAGCTGCGCATTACCAACCTCGACCGCGCCGTGCACAGCGCGCTCTGTACACCCCTCGGTCCGGTTTGCGTGAAGAAACTCCACGATTTCGACGTGACCCCTGCTCGCAGCCTCGTTCATCGCATTCGTTGCGCACCCCTCGCTGCGATTCTCGTGGAGCCATTTCACCACCGGCAGCTTCCCATACGTTGCAGCTCCGTCCATCGCCCGCTCTATGCAACCTTCCGTGCGGTTCTCGTGCAGCCACTTGACAATGTCGAGATGGCCACTTGCAGCAGCCCAGTCCATCGCAGAGGTCGTATATTCCCCATATTCATTCACGTCAAACCACTCCACCATCTCCAGGCTTCCGTTCTGCGCGGCAAAGCCCATGGGGAATGCAGCTACGCCACCTAGCGTAACCATCCAGCAGTCGACTCCGCCTTCGTTATTAACCCATGGCGAGTTTGACTCTGTGGGCTTTGCGTGAATCCATTCCATAATTTGCATGTGGTTCCCGTGCGCTGCATAACAAGTGTTTGCGTAAGCCCATGTTCCCTCAGGCGAGGAGAGGCGAACTCGAGAACATTCAAGCGATCATGCTCGAGGATGCAATCTTTTGCCAACGGGAACATGGTCAGTTTAGCAAACACCTTCGTAGGCACTCGAGGTGGTCTCCAACGCTCCAGCACCTTTGGAACTTGGTTCTTCGAACTGCGACGCCAAAAGGCTACAGGATGATGCGATTGAAGTCGCCAGCGCTCAATGCCACCAAGCAGGCCAATCATTTTAAATGAAGACAGCACTTCGAAACAATCAAAGGACACTCAGTCATAGCGCCATCCATCCATCCAGTGTTGATAGGCTTGTACCCAGAAAAAGGGGGCGTGTAGTGCAGACAAACCTCCCCAAACCAATCAAGCGTGATGCAGTGGATACTTCAAATCAATACGGCGCAGCTTTGATATCGTTGTGCTATCATCATATGTTGAGCTTTGTTGAGTCCCTTCAAACTCACCACATAGTACAGTTCGGGCATGATGTGAGGGTGACAGGATGACTCCAAGGACTCCCTTCTCACAAAAATATAACCAAACCAAGCAGCAAAGAAGTGTGAATGGTGTTCTTTCATACACAGGGAAGCGCTGCAGCCGTCTTAAGCATCGTCATTGGCGTGGTTTGCTGATCGAAATCGCATGTTATCAAACCTGTGTGCTGCCAGCCCTCTGGTGTGCGCTTACAAAGCTCAGTTACCATTCACCATTCTCGTTTGTGATCTCTCCTGAGACGTGATGATGATGAGCTTTGTGAAAAGCTCTGCGTGTAGACGCAAAAGTAAACATCCGGTCGAGACATCCAGATCGGAGCGTTTGGACACATTGATGATTACTGATTACCACATGTCCTTTCAATCACTTGGTTTCAGTATTGCGCGAAGCCCAGAAGTACCACATCGGTGATCAACCAAGCCTATCATTTGGACCAATCACCCCTCAGCACCGAGCAGTGATTTCGCTCACACAAAGCAGCCACGATGCCTTAGGTGGCGCGCCTTGGCGTGCGTTTTCATTGGATCGATGAGTTTAATCTGCAGGCGATTAAGAGGAGCGAGAAGGAGCGTGTGACACCAAGGGAGCCCAGGTTTTCCACTGTCTCTTACGCATGCAGAATTCGAGAAGCAAGATGGTAACTGGTGGCGGTGGGGTTCAAGGTGGGGAAGGCAGCAGGTCCTGGGTATCGTAACCTCAGCCATTGCCGAATTCCTCAGCTCTATGCAACACTCGAAAGAAACAAAACGTCGACCGACTCGTCCGACAACAGCAATGATGGCAGACTCGACAACACTGTGCGACTCGTTAGAAGACACCACCTACCTCTGCGACTACGTGACCATTTCCAGAAGCCTTAGCCTCATCGAGACTGTCAAGATCGACCGCATCGTCAGGCGCAACGGGCTCCAGTGCTTTGTGCTGAACGTGCACCTCCACCATTCGAACCAGAAGCCAATGCTGACTCTGATCTCGCCCACCGAAATGTTCTTCCGCACCCGCAACCCACTGCTCTCACCGAATATCACCCACGAACGGCTGGGTGAGCCGGATTTCCAGGTGGAGCGCTGTTTCTCCGAGTTCGTCGAGCTCCGACACACGCTGCGCGCGATCGCGACTGCAGCGCACCAGCACAGCGCCACGTCGGAGCGAAAGAGCTGCGTGTTCTGCCGCCCGCTGTTGAAGTACCTCCATCGCGATTTCCGGTGCCCGCGCACGGGGTTGAAGCTGGTCGTGTCCTCGGCAACGCAAACGAGGTACTTCGCAGCATTCGTGCGCAGACTTATCACGATGGTGGTGCACGTGGGCATGGACCACCAGCCGTACCAACAGCAGCAGGCGAGCTGCTGTGACGCTGCGTTCCAGGCAGCGACCGTCCTGGAGGAATTCTTGCGGAAGCCCAGGCAATCGTTATGTCTTGGAATCATATGAGAGGATACTTGAGCAATTGCGGCTTTAATTAAGGCCGGATTGAACGATAATCCTCTGAATATGATACGAATAGTTTGAATCAAATGTTTCTTGGAAAGTAGCGTCTTCGGTTCACAAGAGAGGCTTTCTTTCGCTTTGGTGCAACTCAATAAATTGGCTCTCTAAAGTTGTCCACCTCGCTGAGATCTATATTCGCTGTGATACAACTCATTGGATTGGCTCTCCATAGTTGCCTCTCTTTCTGAGATGCCTGTGGATCGAGGGATGAATTACAGCTGCCGAGGAGTGCAATATAAACCGTAAATCTCCCCAGAGGGCGAATGATTTCTTTATTCGTCAAAGAGGGATCACTGTAGAGGCGGGCGAGCTACTTGCGCTAGACAAAGTAAGCTCTTACAGACAAACTTCGATTTGGAGCATTTTCAAAATGCCTCTGCTGGTGCTGGAGCTTTCGCGAACACCAGGTGCGTGTTGTGCTTGGCTTCGTGCGCGAGCTGCTCCCAGCTGAGGCTCCTGAGCCAGACGACACCCGCGACGGTGAACACTACCAGGTCGACCATGTTGCCGAACCAGAGTCCCGGGAGCCCCAGGCCCAGTTTCATAGCAAACAACAGCCCCAACGGCGCGCCGACGACGAACGTGCATACAAAGTTGAGCTTCGCAGCGAGCAACTGCTTGCCGCAGGCGCGGAGAATCGACTGGAGACCGAGCGTGAAGCCAAACAGCGGGAGAATCGGGAGTACCTTGTACGTCAACTCCACGCCGAGTTCGATAGCTTGCGGGTCTGGTGTTTGCGCCAAGGCGTACGGGTGCACGACGAAGACGCTAGCGGCCATACCGACAACCGCGACGACCACAGAACCAACGACGACAACGCGACCGACAAGTGCTGCGCGACGAGCTTTACCCGCACCAAGGGCATTGCCGATTCGAATAGCTCCGCCGGTGCAGATGCCAAACAGTGGCACGAACGTCAGCGCTATAACCGACAGAAAGATGTTGCTTGCAGTGATCATGATGCCGGCATCTGGCAGAAGACCCGCGAGCAGCGAGATGAACGATAACCCGAACAACTGCAGCGTCACCATGAGCACGCTTGACGCGCCGAGCTTGGAGATCTTCGGCACAAGGGCCATGGCTGCTGTCGACTTCCACCCGGGCCACGATTCTTGGAAAGCATCGCTTTGCAGCACCACCGGGATGAGCGCTAGAGTCTTGACGATACTACAGAGTGGCTGCGCGAGCGCGATGCCCATGTACCCCAGTGGCGTGTGGAACGCGAGGAAGTACGCAGCGGTACCCCCGACGACCCACCCAAGCACCGACGTAATCACAACTGGAAGCACGATGTTCTGCGCCTGTAGTGCACACTTCATGACCGTGAAGATCACAGTGGACGGGATCCCTGGCGCGGTAATGAGGAGGAATTTGCCCGCAATGTCGGAGATCACGATCTCCTGACCGAGCGTCTTGAGAATCGTCGAGCCGCCCAGTAGCACAGCCATCATGAATGGCATGCAGATCGCGTACATGAGCAGACCCGCTTGGCAGAACAGCCAAAACTCCACCATGCGCTTGCCACCGTAGGCTTGCGAACAGAGCGTGTCGATCGCAGACGAGAGACCATTGAGTAGACCAGCGAGGAGAATCGTCTCAACAAGACCGGAGAGGTTGAAGCCCGCGATGATCTGCGTGCTCTCGTTCGGATTCACGTGGCCGACCATCATCGTCAGCACGGTGTCGGGGATCATCTCGAACAGCGAAGCCAGGACCTACACACAACAACGCGAAGGTGCATCAAACGATGATCAGATACCCAAGTTGACAATCCAGACCACGATGGAAAACTCACTTTACAGGTTAGCGCTCATTCTTACCACGGGATACGCGAGCCTGGCTAAGAGGAAGGACTCTTCGCTGATGATCGCCCATGCTGGCAGCTCGGCATCTTCTTCGACAGCATCTTTCTCCTCGGCTGCCAAGATCTCCTCGACCTTGTCACCATCGACAACGAGCACATGCTGACCGCTGGGACTCGACTTGAGCAGCGGCGTGTGCTCGCTCACCGAGCCCAAGCTGCCCAGAGCAACTTGCTGCTGGGTCCAGCGATCGAACTCCTTGACAGGGATCTCGATTTCCGCGGCGTGTAACACCTGCGCCATGTGCTGCTCCTGGGGTTCATCAAGCTTGTGCAGCAGCTCGTCGTGCACGATGCGAGGAAGTTCCATGCTTGCGTGATTCATTGCGACGTGGAGGTATGAGAGGCACTAGACTCGGGGGCTTGGTTGCGGCTGCGCGTGTCTGCCCACTTGCTCGTTGCAAGTCCGATCGAGATATGAAAGACGATGTCCACAAGTTCGTGCTACGAAAGCAGCGAGAGTGCAGTACCATCACAAACTGTCGCCCACCACAATGCACAATGCACATGCACACACACTCCGAGCCGGTGTTTCCATATCCAGAAGGATAAGACAGGTTCCCATCAACTGTGAATAGCACGCAGAGCGCATGCTGACCAGTCCTGCGTGCGTTCTAAGCTAGACAGTTTTGATGCGCATCAAAATGGGTTTGCGCGTCAACGAATCGACATACATTCCGATACCGGAATGATAGTCAGTGAACATGGACTGTCCACCTTGCAAAGTCAGACGAACAGTTGTACAGAGTACAGTCCAACTCGTTTATAGTGGCGTGCGCAATTTCTCGCTCTATAAGAGCAATTTGGTTGCATCGCCCAAGCGAAGCACCAACACGCCAAGGATCTACGTACGCATTGAGTGAGTAACCACGCTGTCCACAGCACATACCTGTGCTAACCGACTACTAAAAACAAGGTCGGTGTGGGGACGATAGATCAGTGGTTGAGGCCACACACTCCGAAAGCGCGAGGTTTACAAGCTCATGTGACTGGCGTGCATGAGATCCTGGATTGTGTGTGTTGGGAAGCGTGGGGCAGGCACTCACTCTGACTCGTGAAAGGGGTCGTCTCCAAGCACTTACCCGTGTGTATCTGTGCAAGGCAGTGAAAGCATCCAAGCCACCAGAGCCCCAGTGTTACTCTGTTCGCTCGTCCAAACATGAAGTGGCAAACCAAGTTGAACTTTTGTTTTTGTTGTCGAGGCGAATTACTACGCCTCCACTCGTATGTGGTAGCAGCAGGAGACATCGCAGCTATCCGTTGTCACTGCCTCCGAGTTTAGAGGACATCGACTGGGATAACAGGCCGATGCCCACCTATGAGCACACGAACGAGTCAGTGACTCCTTCATAAAGACACCAGGAAGGATATCTTAAAGTCACCAGGTCACCTTTGAGCATTATGAACCCGTCCAGCGAAACAGTCAACACTACTGTAGCCAGTGGACTGCTACCCTGTACACGCAGCAGCAACGGTTTTGGGTTCGGGCTGTTGTCCCAAGGGTCAGGTAGGAGGTTCGTTCCTTCACGCAACTCTGGCCTTGAGGGTTTTCTGCTGGCAAACTGAATTCTGTCACCGATCAAGAAGTTTGGAGCATTTCACAAAGTGCACAGGGTAAACTCTCAATTCTGCAGGAAGCTCCATTGTATCTCTATCCGATGACGAAGAAGTAGCTCACGTGCGGTCCACAACCGAGCCATCTTTTGATTTCAAGACGCGTCATGCATTCGTGTCCCCGACTTGTCGCAACCATTGCAGCCTGTCTGCGTTCTCCTTGGCATTTTCTCGAACGCTGCGCAGATCGATCACATCTCTCTGGTGTTCAAAGATCAAGTGAATCAGCTCAGCGTCCTGAAGGTATCTAACAACATGGTACGCAGCTCTCGCCGAGAACTCCACTGATTGGGTCAGCAGCAGGAACCTCACAACGCGCACGTGACCGTTGCACGCTGCCAAATTGACAGCACTCGCTGTGCAGCCCTCCGTCCTGTGCGTGTGCAGCCACTTGAGCAGCTCCAGGTCCCCCGCAGCAGCGGCTTCTTCAAACACTTCGTTCCCACCGACAGCCGCTGGGTTCACTGCGTGCAAGCACTCCATGAACTGCATGAAATACGGACACACGCGTTGCTTCTTCACTGCGAGCCGAGCGGCTTTCGTGACTGCAGCCCCAAGTAGAACGGGTGCTGGTACAAAGAGCTCGCGTGGTTGGTCGCAATCGAGAGCAACCGACGCAGCAGGTGCAGGTGCAGACCGTCGTCCGTGACAGCGTCCTCGAGCGCCATCCACGAGAGCTGAGGCGTGTAGAGGAACGCATTGATATTCGCAGTCACGTACTTCAAAGCGGCGACCTGCGGGTGTTCGCGACAGACCACATGCACGCACGTGAACACGGTATCCCTTGGATCCCCGTTCACTGCTGGGTCAGATGAGAGCCGCACCGCCGACACGTCTGCAGCAACGTTAGTAGAAGTCCAGTGGGTATGCGCTAGGGGAGTCGCATTAGTAGCGAAGGGGGTGGTGACGCCTGCCATTGCACTTGTTCGCTCTCGTCAACGTCGTCTTGGTGTGGACTGAATGGTTGGAGAGCTGCTGGGCTGTCTGACTGACTCCTTTGGGTTCAGACTGGGTACACATTTCACGCACTCAGCGAAAAGGGGTAGTCAGGTGAGAAAATAACGGCTTCGCACAAGTTAAAGGTGAACTGGAGCTCTATTCTTTTCGATTTGTATTGGAGAAAGAACAGCACTATGAGCATTTTAAAGAGTGTTTCTGCTATTAAACGAGGACTTTTAAATAACAACAAGTGTGGATTAATCAATAGATGTAATATCATAAGTAGATCTTTCGGCTATTTGACGTGCTTTCCTCATTTTCGGTCTCGCTCAGATTACTGTGTTGACGAGGCGTTGATGTTGGAAACGAGCCGAAGCGCGGTGACCCTTCTTCCCTCTGTAGTGCTGTGTTAATCTCCGCCGTCTCCCTCGCATCAGCCATCAGTTTCTTTCTTTCGTCCGCACCTCCCACAGAAGGCTCCGTTGGACACAATTGTGCCTGCGGAGATCTCATTCCTACTACAGACAAGACCAACAACGGACAAAGAACCCTTCTTCGTCCGTCAGCAAACGAAGCCTTTCGCGAGTGTCATCTTCACGTGTGATGACTTTCGCGAAACGCCGCGTTAGTATTCGCTCCCAAGCGCAATCACGGCAGATCCGAAATGATCAAAATCCGATTTATGAAAATTACTCACGAACGTTGTTACACTTGGTTTCAGTATCGCGCGCCACCAAAAAGTATCCAGCGGTAATCATCCAGTCGCAATTTGTGGACCAATCACGCGAAATCAACCGGGTCCGAGTTGAGGGCCAATCACAAAAGCACCCTCAAAGTCAAAAACTTACCACCCTTCATTGCACGCCCATGAACCAATAGACCAATGAAAATTCTCACGCGATGGGTCCAACCAGAGGAAGGGCGACAGGCGTGTGACAACTCGCCCAATCTTTTCGCTCTCTCTATGTGCTCAGACCGAACGCCTTGTTGCCTATTGAGCTCCTCATTCTCGAACCCGCCAGCTCAGTGCAACAACCGGTCAATATCACAATGGCTTCGATGGCGTATCCTACCCAGGACAACCAATACAGTGGCGGTGCTGCTTCCTACATGACGACCGCCTCACGCAGCCTCAGCCTCATCGACACGGTGGAGATCAACCGCATCGTCAAGCGCGGCGGCCACTCGTACTTCGTACTGAACGTGTACCAGCACAATCCGCAGCAGAACACCAAGCTGACGCTCATCTCGCCCGCCGAGCGGTTCTTCCGCACGCGCCAGGTCGACAGCGACGTCGAGCGAAGAGGGGAGCCGGAGTTCCAGGTCGAGAGGCGCTTCTCCGAGTTCGTCGAGCTCCGCCGCACGCTGCGCTCGATCGCGAATGCCGCGCACGCAAGCGTCTCTGCTGGACACAACATCTGCGCGTTCTGCCGGCCATTGTTGGAGTTTCTCAACCACGACCGAAAGTGTCCGCGCAGTGGACTGCAGCTGATCCTGATCTCTCGGACGCAGATGGAGTACCTCTCGTCGTTCATTCGGAGGATCATCATGATGATCGTGCATGCGAGCGTGAGTTCTTCCCAGCCGCAACATCACCAGCAGCAACACGGGGACTGCTGCGACGCGGTGGTTCAGGCCGCGATGGTGCTTGAAGAGTTCTTGCAGAAGCCGCGACAGTCGCTGTCTCTGGGGATCATCTGAGAGAAGCGACGAGACCAGGTTTGAAGTGTGTTTGATTTATATATGAAGTGTGCAGCAGCGAGACTCGAACGATTGCCGCTTTCAATACATGTAACCTATGTCTGATTTTCTTGCGTGGAAGTTGGCGAATGGTTGGCATTGTACAGTCATTCTTTGGGTCGTGGAATGTGTGTGCGAGACTGCGTCGCAAACGTAAAGTTCGTCAGCATAGTGAAATGAACCGTCATTCTGAAGACGGGAGCACACATTTCCACTACAGGCATTCCCGTCTCCAGTCTGATCTTGATCAGTTGTGAAGCGGATGGTCTGGAGGAGAGGACAGTCACAGACGAGTGAGGCTTGGCACAAACATTCTTGTTCGCGGATGTTGAAGTGGTGACTGATAAAACGCACTCGCATTCGCCAAACTCTCTCTGAAACGATAGTCCTTGATGCGAAAGGTCTAACACACTGCACGACTAATAATAATCAAGAGTATTTTGAAGTCATTCGTGACCCGAGCAGCCTGAGTCGGACGCACCTAGGGGGCGACGATGAATAAATTTGAGTGGTCAGAGAGAATCTGCGTCATCACTGGCACATTGACGACGGAGGCGCTAGCCATTGGCGTCGCGCACGTGACTTGCAACGAATGGTGGGCTCCGCTGAGCAGATGAGCCCTCCCTTCATCAAAACAGTTCAGAGCGTGGATCTAGATGGAGCACGGCCCCAACTGCGCAAATCTGCACTGCGTTATATATGCAAATGCACCATTCTACCACGGTGTCATGTATCGATGGCCAGCATTGTTCGGGTCTGTTCTGCTCCATGGTGTCGTTGCGATGATTCACTTTGCGGGCTGTCACTCCTGGTTCAAGAGTGAATGAAGCCCTTCCTGACTGTCAGCAAAGACTGCACGCCAATGGTTCAAATTTAAATCTCCGAACGCTGTTGTTCTTGTTGCGCTTGCTGCTGTAGCAACAGGCGGAAGACTGCGAGTGAGTGAGCGAGTGAGTGGCTTGAAGCCAGTCGATTCGCGCCATCATCACGAGCGACCATTGGTGTGGCCATCAACGTCGGTACCTGTTTGCTTCAGATAAGTTTATTAAAGTCGAATACTGAAGAAAAACTGCGCCACTTCAGTACTTTAAACAGGGTGATGCGCACCTGTGTACTCGTTGTTTGTGGAATAAGTGACGATCATTCCGAGCTCGGAATGTATGGAATGTATGTAGTAGGACTAATCGTGGGATGGGTCAAAACACTTGGAAATTGTATGTCTCTGTGCATGAAAAAGTGCAGATGCATTGGATGTCGATCAAAATTGGAGTTTGCGAACCCATATATTTTTGTACCGTAAGAGTTGGCAGCGCATCTCTCTTCTCGATTCCCTTAAAGCAGTACGCGCGGATTGTTGACACAAAATCTCCAGACCGGCCACAGATGGATGGCCCACCAATTCCGATAGCATCGGGTACACCTCGGCTTTGTCATCACGACTGTGGCGATCGATTACTGTACAGGTTACAACCTATCGGTATTGGTGGGTCGTCCTTCTTTCAATCAGCAGGCCGTTTTGCGATGACTTGCGTTTCCAAAGTTCCAGTCACTTGTGGTGTGGAGTTGAAGCTCTGATGGCGAGAGTCTGGGACATGTTTTATATGTTCGTTTACAGTACGACAAGTGGGTCGGTTTTCGCTGCTTCTTGGAATTGGCCTCTCGGCTAGAAATGCTAGGGTCGCATTGCACTCGAGCAGTCTGGAAACTTGTCGATGCTCGCAAAGGTTTCTGTACGACTGACACAAAGGCACTAGACGAAGCAACGCAGAGCACAAAGAGTCTATATATCGCCGCTGTCCACTCGTGCTGATTCAGTGTCATGAAGCTCGTTGAGCAGCAAGCAAACCACAGACTTCGTTGGCACGTGAGCCCTTGTCCAGATTCTGACAGTTTAAGTTCGATGTGTCTGTAAAATGCAACCAGTAAACGAACTTCAAATTGTACTAAGATAAAATAACTTGAGCCTGCACGGTACCTGCAGCCATCAAGACGTATGGATGGATCGCTCAGGGGTGCAGGTTCTGGAAGGGGAGTCTGAGGCGGAGAATGATCCTGCGAGTGACTGATTTATGAGCAGAGCACTCTCTTTGTGTGGTGGTGTGGCGGGCGGCAGCAGGTGGTGGTGCCCTGTGTGTGTCAGTGGATGGATTGCTTGACCTCCTGGTTCTCCTGCTTCTCGCTCACGCTCGTCCAGATCACAATCGGAGACGAAGAGAGCAGGCGCGCAGACGAACGACCTCGTAACCTCCATCACGCCACCACAATGGAGCTGCCTCGCATCGTGCACGACGAGCTGCTGCACAAGCTCGATGAGCCCCAGGAGCAGCACCTGGCGCAGGTGCTGCACGCCGCCGAGGTGGAGATCCCCGTGAAGGAGCTGAGGCGCCACCTCGTGTTCGACAACAGCTCGGTCTCGAAGAACGGCGAGCACACGCCGCTGCTCAAGCCGAGTCCCAGCGGCCACCACGTGCTCGTTGTCGATGGCGACAAGGTCGAGGAGATCTTGAGTGCAGAGGAGAAACAAGCGATCGAAGACGACGCCAAGCTGCCCACGTGGACGATCATCAGTGAAGAGTCTGTTATCCTGGTCAAGCTCTCGATCCCGATGGTAAGGAGAGCTATAGTCCAGAAGGCTCAATATATATGGCGGCCCTGCTTCAGCAGCTACGGTATCTAACTCTCTGTGTGTATCTACTTTGATGGTTATTAGATCATGGCTGCGCTGCTCGAGTTCATCCCCGACACGGTGCTGACGATGATGGTCGGCCACGTGGACCCGACCGAGAGCACGCAGATCCTCGCGGCGTTCAACCTGTCGGGGATCGCGCAAATGATTCTCCTCGCTGGTCTACTTAACGGTCTCTCGTCCGCGATCGACACGCTCTGCTCGCAGGCCTATGGTGGCAAGCGCATGGTCGAGCTCTGGCTTTTCTGTCAAGCGGGTCTGCTCATGTACGCGATCTGCATGCCGTTCACGGCGATCGCGCTGCTCAGCGGCTCGACGATCCTCAAGGCGCTCGGTCAGGACCCCGTGATCTCCGACATCGCTGGCAAATTCCTCTTTGTGAATGCGCTCGCGATCCCGTTCGGCGTGCTCTTCTCAGTCATGAAGAGTGTACTCCAGGCGCAGAACATCGTGTTCCCGTTCGTGATCTCCTCACTGATCGGATGGATCGTCAGCGGTATCGCTGCCTACGTGATGGCGTTCCACACGCCACTGGGGTACCTTGGTATCGCGCTCGCGAGTCCACTCTGCTGGATCGTCAAGACCCTCACGCTCGTGCCAGTGATCCTCCAGAACGAGGTGTTCCAGGAATCCTGGCCTGGGTGGAAACCTAAGGAAGCCATGGCGCTCGTGCCAAAGATCTCCAAGCTTGGCGTGTCCAGCGTGCTCATGGTGACGTTCCAGATGCTCGGGTTCTCGTTCATCTCGCTGCTC